>VZTX01015266.1:0-196725 GCA_013400915.1 Pardalotus punctatus
GCAGCTCGTGGCTGGGGCCGAGGGCTGCCATGTGGGCTGCCATGATGGCAGCTTCAGGTCAATTCAGGCCAATTAAGTAGGCTGAACGGCAAATATTTGACAAGCTCAAAAATTGTTAGTCTTGTATCTGGATAAAAGTGTGTCTTGAATTGTGCATTGTCACCTATTCCAAGACTTCAAGCAGTAATTGGTGCAAACTCTGATCATAAAAACCCCCAGAGCAGGTAAGAGTATATGCACCATCTTCCACATCTGCTACTAACTGAGAGTAATGAGGGAGTACTGCGTTATCATGAGAGCTTTCGTTGTGTGTGACACTGCTAATACTAACCTGTATTTGCATGTTAATTGCTTCAGTCAGGTGTGCTCACTCAACACAAAGGAGCTCTCTATTGGGCCTCATCTTGACAGATAAGTAGGGTTTGGACCCCAGAGCCACAAACTAGGAATAGCATTGTCATACGCTGGCAGCACAGAAGGAGCCTCGCTATGATCTTTATGGTTGTGCATATGTGATCACATAGCACAGATGAAATCATCACTTTTTATGTTGGCTTTTTGCAGACAGAATGAGGAATAAAAATTTTATCAATAATGAGGTGTTCTTGAAACGGAAGAAAAAAGTAGAGGAAATGAATAATTTGTAAAATGTAATTTGACAGAACTATGTGAACGTGACTGGAAATTTTAGAACATCAAAAATGGTAATCTCTCTACTTAGATGGAAACAGTAATGAATGGACAACAAAGCTGGTTAAGAGAAGGTGAAAAAAACATGAAAATAATATATATAAAGTCCCTTATTTATGTGTCTAGGTGTGTGTACACTTATATCTACATTTATATTTACATTAGAAATATTTACCTTCTCATATGTATAAGACATAGACACAAGATAAGACCTTTCTGATATTTTGAATTATATGAATCAGAAACAAGGAATTGAGAAACACTGAGAAGGAAGGCAAAAGTAGAAGCAATAGAATTGCCAATAATCATAGATAGAAGGCAGAACATAGAAGTATGTTTATCTGCAGTAAGGAAAGACAGCAAATAGTAAAATTATGTCATACAGTGATAAAATACTTTCTCTCCCAGAGTAATTTAGGATTTTGTTAGCCAGCAGGGATTTAATATAAGCAATTTAGAAAATTCAGAATGCTTATAATAGAAGAATTTTCAAAAGTGAAAACTGATCACAGAATTTTTTTTTATAACCTTTAGAACCTTAGATAACAATTGCTCAAGTAAACTTTGAAAGGAGTAAATAGGGCAAAATGAATAACTCCACACCCTTGCAGAGGAATGATACTAGATGTGGTTAAAAACATACAAACAAGAGTAGCACACACAAGGTAATAATGACCAGGGTAAATTTTAAAATTTTAAGGATTTACCAGGTGATAGGAATGACATTGCCTGGAACAGATTGTCAAGTTCCAAAGCTCAGACTTCAAAGTCGAAGCTTGTAAACCAGATTTGGGTCGGGGAGGAACCATGAGAATGAGATAGTTTAATGGAGTAAAAAAAAAAAAAGGTCTTTGAACAAGATTCTGGGAATTTATTTGATGAGCAAGGTTAGAGATGGCATAGTCACAGCTTATGCTTATGAGTACATGCTTGAGAAAGACATTTCTGAGCAGTGAAAGCTTTTCTGCAGAGGGCGAAGAATGCTTATATAGGTCCAATAACTTAAAATTGTTCTTTAAAATCATGAGTTTGTGTCAAGTCTAAGTAAAGGCTCACCACAATTTTACTGTTCTCCCTTATTTGTGAATTTTTAACGAGCCAGAGTCAGCATCCTGTCACTTCTGCTTGCAGTACGTCTTCATGTCCTCACTAGACAAACTATAGACCAAAATCTCAAATACTTAGCATAGGCACAAGACTTTTGGCTGATGTTTCTATGCAGAAGGACAACAGGGATTTCAAAGTTAGTTTCTGTGTCTAATTAAGGTGAACTGCTGTAATATTACAGGCATAAAGTCATAGCATGTCTGATTTTTTATGCTAACAGCTGAACGAAGTTGAAGGCTGTGGCTAAAAGCACCTGTTGTGTCAATGAATGTGCATTTCTGTTGCCAAAGCCTACCCAGTCAAACACTACACAAAGGCACCAGGGGAGAACAGGTGGTGTGAGTACTGGCTGCATTTGTGTTTTCAGTGTTGGACTCTTTTTTTCCCCCTTTATTTAAACCGTGCCACAAAAGCAAAAGACTAACATCCCAGCAAGAGGAGACTGGGAGCATGCGGGACGTGCCTTCCTTCTTGTGCCTGACAGCAGCCCAGGGTTCTATAGGAGATGTGCTTTGCATACTTGCAGAGCTTTCCAGAGGAACAGTACAGCCACTGAAAGGACACAGAGACCAGTACTCAGCTACAGGGGTAGTGCTGGTGGGGACTCTGATCATTGTGTTGCAGCGGTTCATAATAACTGTTTGTGGACCCAATGCAATTGGGAGCCTCCTCTTTTTCAGGCACATCGTTGTTTCTTTATCCTGACCCTTGGACTCTTGTGGCTGATATCCTTTGCCCAGCTGTGTTTGTATAATGCATCCTGCCTACCAACAGTGCCAGGCTGTTTACTCATAATTTGGTCCACTGGTTATCCTTCTCCTTCCCCACTTGTAGCACAGAAACAGGAAATTAAAAACATTAATTTTTTATTCTGTATTATTGTTCATGGCTTATGATACTTTCACTGATCTTTTCTTTTCCAAGAATTCCCTGGCTATTCATCTTCACTCACATCCTGTTAATAATTTTCTTCTTCTACTATCCTTTTTGAATGGGGATCATCATCATACCTGCGAATGTAAAATATTTATTCATATAATAACTCCAGTGTTATTTTAAATTCCATTTTTCAGAACTCCCAGCAATCCATATGCCTTTTGAATCACCACTGTAAAGTATGCAGAGGTTTTTCACAGATGGCCAAGGTTTACCTTTGAGAACCTAGCAATTATATGAATAATTCCATGTGCTTATTAAATACTGAAATACTTCTATTTTCTAAGGCATTTATCATTTGCCATTATGTGCCTTCCTTTTTTCCCAAATTCTCTGAAAAATCTTGTCACCTCCATAGTCTGGAGGTGACCACATCCAGATGTTACAATCCAAATAATGCTATTAACTGTGACTCTTGTCATCTCAAGGTTCAACCTGTTTCCAAGTCATGAATAATCACAATAAACAGGGATAGTCCTAGATGCTGCCCCTCCTGCGTGCAGAGTGTGACCAGAGCACAAGTCTGTAAAGCTGTCAGGCTCTCATCTATCACACTCACTAAATTTGACTGTAAACTCACTATTGAACATTTCTATTAGAATTCACTCTTCCATCTCACACACCTTAAAATAATCAAGGAGTATCTGTAGGTCTGACTATAGTAATGAGCATATCTTGCAACAAGGCTAAAAATTTGGTAAAGAGGGGGCCCAAGACACAGATGATTGATTAAAGTAAAGAGGACGCAAAGCTTTTGTTCAGAAGATGGGAATATTATGTTTTCTTCCCGCTGGACTGCAGTGAAGAGGTATTGAAATGTACAGAGGAGCTGTTGCTTCTCCTACTTGTTCTCTTTAGAGCAGAATTGCAGTTGGCTGCAGCTAGATGCAGGGTTTCATTTTAGTAAATAAAGTCACTTTTTATGGACACAAATTTAATTTCTTTTCTGATTCTTCTTTACTGGAATCACAGATTAACTCAAGCTGGAATTGACTTCTGAAGGTTACAGGGCCCGACTCCTTGCTCATGTGTAACTTGCCACTTGGAGCAGGCTGCTCGTGGTCATATCCTTTCAGGTTTTGAACATCTGTGCAAGCTCCTCCAGTGTTTCACCACCCTCATTTTGATCCCTACTCAGCTCTCTCGTCCTACAATTTACCATTTTAGCTACAAAGAGGATACATTTTGTCCTCTTGCTCAGTTTTCACTTTCAAAGACAGAAGAGAATGTAAAATGTTCTGACAATCAAGAGCAGTTCTTTATTAGCAAGTACTTCATGTTTCTGTAAACTATTCTCTCAAATCCCTACCTCTACCACTAATAACCTGTATTTCTCAGCTGCCGCGAGAGAACTCGGCCCAGCCAGGATTCAGCTGTGCCACTTGGAAACAACAAAGCAGAGACCACTCACCTCTCCACACCATTAACTATTTGAAATCAGAAGGGTATGGTGTTGTTTGTTTTGGTTTTTGTTTTTTTTTGTTTGTTTCTTTTTAGGTAACAGGTACACCTAAAATCTACGGGTTTCCTGTTGGGACCAACACAAAACCTGCTCTTTGCACCCTCTGTAAGCATCAGGCAGAAGAAGGCTGTGTATGTGTCAGAAGGCTTGGAATGTGTGAGATTTATTGGATGGGGTAGTGAAAATAATGACAACAGCTTCTGTTAAATATCTAACCACAGATGATGCATGCAAGCAGCTTCAAGGGTCACTCAGTGTTTGGGCACTGATCAGACACTCAGGCACTGCCAAGGCTCAGGGCAACCTACAGCCTATTCAAGACAGCAGAAATGGATGGAGGGACTGACTATGGATCTGAGACAAGTTACCATCTTTGTGTAGAAAAACTTGTTTTCCTGGGTGGAATTCCTAAATTAACTAAGTAGGAAAAACGCACTGCATTATGGTCTTTTCTGTAATTTTTTTTCTTTGTTTGTGAGGTTTTTTGTTTGTTTTTTTCTTCTTTTTTGAGCAGCCATTACATTAATAATTAGAGAACCTTTTGGGGTTTTCTTCCTAACCAAGAACAGCAAGTCTGGACTCACGTGCAACCATATATGAAAAATACATATAACTCACCTTTTGTCACAGATCACTGTATCATTGCCATCAATATCATCTCATACTTGGATGTGGTCAACGCACTGCTGAAAAGTGGCAGGCTGAAATGGAACACATATGACAACTGGCAAACAGTGGAGGGTAAAGGCAGGGCAATGGTTATTCTTGCTATTGTCACCTGTCAGCTGGACTGAGGTTCTGTGATATATCTGAGTGTGAAATCCACAACCCTAGAAGATTCCACGTAACATGGAGTAAAATAGCTACCAACGTCACTGCAAGTCAGGATGCTGCACATGTAACAAACCTCTCTCTGAGCTGCATACAAGCTTTTCAAAGCATTTAAAAAAAAAAACTAAACACATTGGTATAATAGAAATGCTAGTGAAGTTGTGCCCAAGATATATTAAGAGACCTCACTCTGTACATGTGAGTGGAAGAAAGTCCTCTGCCTCTCTGTGCATTTGGTGCAAAGGATCTCTGTGAGCAGGGTGGATCCTGGCTATGCATGTCCCACTGGGAGCATTGCACTGAAAGGCAGCTCCTCACCTGCTGCTGTCACAGACCCACCTCTGACCGCTTCAGTCTCACAGCAGCACATGGATTTAAAGAAAAGCAAATGGAAATGTCTTCAGAAAACAAAATGTTCTGCCCCTGCTTCTCCCCCTGGGGGAAGGATTATAGTACAAACAAGAAATATAAGTGCTCAGGTGCTCTCAATACACCACCAGAAAAAAAATGGATTAAAATATAAAACAGCCTTCTGTGCTTCCTGCCTGCTTCTGTCATGTCACTGCCCATCTTCTCTTCTCTCCCCTGCCTCATCTGCATCTCCCATGGCAAAGTGAAATCCTGCTTGCCACTAAGCACAAGCACTGTCAGTCGGCTCTCACCCTCCTTCAGCCCTCTGCTGTGTTGACAGAGAGGACCTTTGTAGGCGAATTGGGAGCAGTGACATGCAGTGGTGCTACCCTGCCACAGCATTGCTTCAAGTGCCTTGTTTGGATGGCTCAAAAAGTGAAAGACTTGTTTTGGGTTACATATGAAATATTCAGGTAAGGCCCAGCTAACTCTCCTATTTCTTTATCTGTACGCCTTCAACCATCATTCCCATTCCACAAAACACCCACAGGTCTGTATTTCTAAGCATAATGCTCCACATGGCTGCAGGGAGGATTTTTCAGGGGGAAGGGGTTGTTTCCTACCTAACTCTTGCTTTGCACCTCATGCCACCCAAAGTAAATGGAAATGATTGCAGCCAATTCAGGAATGCTACTGCTGCCATCTCCTGAGAAAAGCTAGGTTGAGCATGTTCAATGGGGTTACAGAAGCTGCTGCTGCTGCCAGAATGTCTGACTAACAATGTCCTAATGAAATGGAGTCTTTTGGCTGGACTAGACTAGTCTGTAAATGAGTTATATCTAAGATTACGGTTATCAGACTAGAAATATGGGATCCAAAACCACATGTCCAGCAGTTGCCTGGAAATCTCATTTGCAGACGTAACATTAGATCACAGTATATGGTGTGATTAATCTTCTCTGCTTCCCAAAGGCATGCAGGAAATCCCTGCTCTACTGAGCCATGGAGGCCTCCAAACCCAGCTCACTGGGAGAGCTGAAATTTTTAATTCAGAGAGATAAATGCTGCTGGGACTCTAAACTGAAATGCTTACCCTTCTCACATTTAACCCTGAACATAGAACATTGAGGGGAAACTGTCACAAATTACCATACATTTAAAAACTGTCAAGGGATAATATGAAATCTTCTCAAGTAGTCCTGAGTCACCATTGAAAATAGAATTCAGTCTCCTTCACCAATTCAGTGACATCAACAGCCCTGTGAAATTCCCATTTACAAAATCCCCAAATCCAATGATTACTTTTTTCCTTTCTCTCTCTCCATATGCAGATATGCAGTTGCATATGTTCTCAAAGACAACAAAATGTTTCATACTTTCTGGAAGCAGCTATGTGAGTCTAAAAGGCTTTCCCAGAATCTTCTTTTTCAGATAGTGAAAGCAGTATCTTACACTATACAATCAAACAAATGTTCTCAAGCTACATATTGTATACAATAGCCTCTGAAATAAGGGCTGATAGACAGTAGGAATGCCAAGCAGTTCCAGAGCTTTCTTCATTAGCAGCATCTTGAGACACAGTCCTCGCATGGAGCTGTGCTATGTTGTCATCTGCACCCTGCTGCTGTTAATGAGATTTCTTTCCCATTCACTCCTTAACAATAATGCTCATCCTGACCTTTGTAAAGTACTTCAACATGATGCTTCAAAATCACTAAGAAAGTGTTAAATAATATTATCTGATCATTATAACTCCTGTGACAACCATGGAAAAATATTTTATGTTCTTGGCCAGATCCAATGACTACTTAACAAATATCACTATAGTAACATGACTATTTCTAATTTGCTTTCAAATTACCAATGAGACTTTGCTTCACTTTCAAGATGAGATGTTTCTGCTTGTAATTTCTGAAACAGAAAAATTCTACCATTTTTTATAGTAAAAGTTCATCTTTCTTGATCACAGAAATGACATAGCTGATGTCTTTTCCTTCAGCAAACCATAAAGAAAGGGAATAAAAGTCCTTTGAAAAGACAGTCCGAGAGCTGAAAAAGAGCTTTGGAGCCTCTGCTCCCACTGTCCTGTATCGTAGACAACTGTGTGTCTCCCATCTTACATCCCACAGTCTTCCTCTCGGCTACAAAATATGAGCTATTTAGTTTTGGCAGAGTACTGAAAACAGTAAAAGGTTGCTTTTTAACTTAATATTCCTCAATCAGCAGAGATGGTGGTACAGAGAAATGGACGGGAGCACAGGGGCCATGACCTTGCAAGTCATTCAGCTTTTTCACTGCAAACATATTACCGTGGGTAAGGTCTGGGGCTTCCCAGAGGCTGCTGGCCCCTCCTGCTGCTGCAGTGGGTCTTGCACGGCCCTGGCAGCAGCCAGCGCTCGGGCAGAGTCCGGGAGGGGCTCTCGCTGGCTGGATTGCCATTGCCACACACGGCTCAGCTGTGACAGCATATGCTCAGCATTCAGAGCCAGGAAAGGACATGATGCTGTCCTTGCACACTCTGAGCAGCCAGCAGCCTTCTGGGGAGGGGGGAGATGGACAAGTGAAATGTGTCAGGCACAGAAGGGGAGCCAAACTGAGTGTCAACGGGAACAGCAGAGAGAAGAGGAACACGTACAAGAAAGGTGAAAGAAAGGATGTGCTAAATGGCAGAAGTGCAGAGAGGGGAGTGAACATAATGCTGAGGGAGGGAAAGGACCTGTGACCATGACAGGAGATATTGTCTTATCTATAAAAGGATCCAAGCAGAAAAAAAAAAAAAAAAAGGGCGAAAACCCCAGTGCTTGGAGTTCTCGGAGCACATGCCATCCTTTCTTTGGAAATGGCAGTCCCCAGAGTAAGCTGCAAAGTCTGCCTGAACAAAGCTGCCATAAATAGACTGTCAAGGACCCTGTGTTAACAAAAAGTTGGATTCATAGAGAAATTACCTTTACAGCAATGTCCCCTATGTGTGTGTCTGTATGTGTTGGAAACAAAATCTTATCTAAAAAATACCACTAGGAAGAAATTCTGCATGTGTTCATTCTAGAAAGAATAAGTGATTTTGCTCATATTGTCTGGAACAGAGTCTGCTTTGTCCTCTCCTCCTCCCACACTTCTTAGCAGCTTTTACACCATCATCAACTTTAGAACATGTTCATTCATTGAGGGTAGTGTGGGTATGTATTCAGCATCTGAGGGAATGCCAGGACACCCTACCCACCTGGGCTGCAGGAGCATCCAGGGGAGCAAGAACCTGAATTCCTGCAACAGGCACCTTCATCTCTAGCAAGAAGCTTCATGCTCTGGTTCCTGAACAAAACTTCAGCAGAGCTGCAAATCTCAGCAATTCTGGTTCTGAAGCATTTCTGCCAGGGGAGCTGGCAGGAAACAAGGACAAAAATACTCTCTGCTTGTGGTACATCCAAAGTTTATTTACTCTGACATTCTTTGGTGCACCACTTTGGCTTCAAAGGAGAGCCTTATTAGCTGGAAACTTCCCTACCAGCTGTGGTTTGGTATTCAGCAGGTCTGCTAACAAAACCGAGGGGAGAGAATCAGCAGCAGGGGGATTTTTTTTTTGTGGATACAAATAGGCAAATGAACCAGACCTCTTTTTTTCTCTTTATTCTGCTCCCTCAGAGGAAGGACAAGAACAGGACTTAGCATTATTGAGCACATATGGAGGTTTTTGAGGATATAGGTTTAATTTCTGCACATCATAGTAGGTCCTGGATGATTAGAGAGAGAGTTTCAGTATAACACAGCCTTTAAAGCCTGGATATTTGTTCTAAAGTTCACATTGAATTTCAGTCTTATATTTGACATTTTGATTACTTCTTAGTTCAGAAAACCCCCACATATCTTTGACACCTGGTAAGAATACATTATGAATAATTTAAAAAGTTACCTGATTTATACTCATCAAAGAATGGTAACAGCTGAATGATAGGGGTATTTTTTCAGTATGGCCATTTTTCCCAGCATGGCCTGGAAGCCATGCTATCGCTTGTCTGTCTTTCTCTAGGTCGAGTAACCTCTCTATTGTCCTGTAGCTAAAAATAGGCAGTTAGGTTTTATTGTCAGCATCTGCTCCACTCCAGAAGAAGAGGAGACCTCCCTCCATTCTGATTAGCAACATGGTCTGAAGGTTTTATTCAACTACAGTTGGCAAAATGGCAAACTACTGAATGCTGTGCCTAAGCATGCAATTACATTATAATTCTTGAGTGTAATACTCTGCACATTTGCTACAATGTTCAGCTGAATCTTGCAGCAGTTAGTTGACCATCTTATTCTCTGAAGATGATGGTTTATGGAGGAATAAATTGCAGGCACTGAAGTTGAAATTAGTAAAGCACTTTACATGTTTAACCCTATTTTCATAACAGAAATTAAAGAACATGACTTAGAACACATAGCAAGACTAAACGTGTTATTTAACCTCAGAGACCCTTAAGCTAGAGATGAAATTTACTGTGTGTGGATGTAGTTTGTTAAAGAGGATGGTAGATTGACACAAGGTAATAACCAGCTCTGAAACAAGCAGTATAATTTTATACTTGGAAACATAACTTGTTTTTACAAGAGAACTATTTATAACGTATTTGAGACATACTGACTCTACAAAAGCAGTAATACAAAGACATTAAGTAGTAATGAGATTAATCACAGTAATTACTAATGAGACAACAAGGTTTTCTTATATAGCTTTTAGTTTTCTTATTTCCTCTAGATGAAAAATACATTTGCATTGTAATGTTAGTTCACTTAGGATGCAAAATTCTGCCTCCAGTGTGAATTTCCACAGTCAATCCCATTAATCCAAAACAGTGCCACTAGCTTGACCTGGATAAGCAGAGACACATGGCAGTTACATGAAGAGTGTGGTAATGATGAAGCTGAATTATTCATTCTGCCACCAAATTGCATCTGGTAGCTCAGGGACTGCTGTACAGAACCCATATCTCTTTATTGCGTGCAGCTTACATGAGTGGAACAGCTTACCTGCACTAAAGAGACTTTTTCAGACTGTGTATGTCTTTTCACTGCACTTGCAGAGCACAGCAGGACATATTTAAGATGTATTGAATTATCATTGCTAAAATGCAGTTCACTATTTTACATTATTTTTTAGTTCACTAAGTCCTTGGGCTTTGGTCATACAGGTAATACATGTTTTATCTGCTTCCTTGTTCTGTCAGAGCCATCCATATACGGCATGATAAAATCATTAGTGCTGCTTATGTCACCATGTAAATGGTTTATTTTGTTACCAGGTGTCTTTTCTTCCAGCTTTGGCATTTAACTGTCAAGTTGCATTTTAGTTTCCTAAATGGTGTAATCTTATTTAACAAAAACTGCTGGAAAAACAAGTAAATGCACTAACAAAGGTGAAACATTCATTGATGAAATTTGTTACTAAAAGCATGATTATTCAGTGTCCTCTCTCATTGCTATTTATCAGCATTTGTTTCAGGTTGCAATTGAACAAAGAACAGTAAATGCAGTTTAGTGTAGAAAGGCAAGGTCACATGGCCTTGTCCTTAGTTAATTTATCTTTCATGACAGATTCTATTTTCTGCTACTAGTATTATTACCAGCATTACATTTCTCCCATGATAGTGCATCTGGAGCTCATGCATTGCCAAACTTAGTGGTAGCATTTAATTTGTGTGACATTATTCAGTTATCAAGAAAAAGCTCATGCTGAGAAACACTGTGGTTAGTTAATGATAGCATAAAAAATGAGTTCTTGTAAGCAAGAGCAATGTCTCAAGTACTTTGCTAAAAACACTTCTTTCTGAGGCTGCACTATCCCATTCCTGTCATGGGAACCTGGGCATTTACCAAGCAGGTCTCCAGATGAAGGTTAACAGGTAGATATGCTGAGACAGGAGACACAGAATGAGTTTAACAATTAAATTTCATGTCTTTTCCCTTCAGTAATGGCAGCTGGACAAGGTGCAAAGACTGCAGCACTGAAGTATAGGAAATGCACAATGAGATCGCCCTAGTCTAATCCTTTTTCTGTGGAAGATCATCTCTACATATGTAATTTTCAACAGAAATTAATCTAATCCTTGGAGAGAGACTACAGTGATGGAGAAGCTACGGAACTCTTCATGCATTTCCTATAATATTATACACATTTAGCTTTGTGTAACATTCTGGTGCTTATATCCATGCTTACTGAAATACAAATACACCTATAGCTGTAAACAATGTAGCTGTAAACAGGAAACCTTCATGGAAGGTCCTACGAGGATTCAACAGGAGTCTGCTCTTGGCAAAACATAACTTACTACCTTTATGTACAAACTGAAAGACAAAGGAAAATGACAGTGCAGGTTTTAGAAATGATGGAAGCTGGTGAAGTTGTAAATTAGACAGATGAAAATTGCAGAGAATTAATCATTTAGTAGGGTGGGCTGATTTGAATATCTTGGTTTAATAGAGATAGATTTGCACTCATACAGCTAAGGAAGAAAGAGCATAGTTTATATAGACAGGATTGGACTAAGCATTTCAAAATGACAGAACATGAAAAGAAGTCAGGGTCTTGGTAGATAATTAACTGAACATGAGCTTGCTGTGGGATGATGCAATTAGAGAGTGAATGTCAGCCCTGAAGCCTAAGCAGGGAAAATATGAAGTGGGTGTAGGAAGGTGATATTAACTCTGTTTATAGCAAGTGTAAAACCACGACAGGAATGCCGTGTGCAACTCTCATACCCACACTTCAGAACGGACTCTGATAAATCAGTCAGAAAGTCCTGCAATAAACATGCTGAGGTCTGAAAGGCATGACTTACTGTGAAAAGCTAGCAATAAGCAAGCTGCCTGTGTTACCAAAAAGACAAGCAAAGAACACTGTTGTAAAAGATGTAAAGATGTTTTTGATTGTGACTGCCTTTTTAGTATAAGAAGAAAGGGCATAACAAATGACAGTATGGGACATTATTCTTTTTAAAAAAGTGATATATAAGATCTAACTGCAAATAAAGCACTAAAAAAAACCCCAAACCACCCAGTGAATAATTATCCACATTGTTAATGAGGTGATGGATCTTCTACTCTGTACTGACATGTCTAAAGGTCTTTGCTGGGATATTGCACTTTCAGGAGAAATTACAGACCTGCTGCTGCGACTTACAGCTGAGGTACTGCAACTTGCAGAAGCATAACGATCTCTTCCAAACTTGGAGTCTCCGATTAGGTGGCTAACACAATTCTACCTTCTTTCTTTGAATTCTCTGAAATAATATTGATGTGTACCTGCTGAGGAAGCGGCTCTAAGTTCTTTGAGTTTCAAAATAAGGTATTATACTTCACCGGTTTTGGACAGATTTTTCATCACTAAAATCAACACACTTGTATTTTAAAATAATCCTGAGACTGGGGGGGATTGTGAAGTTGTTTCTGAACGGCACAACCTGTCCTCACCAAGGAAATAGCCGTTCAAAACTCCTGCTGAATAACTGGAACTGGAAACAGTACTCAGTTTTGTTTCTACAGAGAGTAGTTCTGCTGAATACAGAAAAATCACATCCTTCAGTTTGTAATTTTCTTTATATGTTCATATATTTAAAATAATATCTGTTAAGTGGTCCTGACTGCAAAAACACCAGACTGTGTTTTCAATAAATAATTCCACTTTAATGGCAAAGTAATAATTTAGACAGATACAGTGTGCACACCTGCAAAAAAAATATACGCAAGCTGGTTTACAAGCTAGAGGAACAATGAACCAATAGAAAATACATCATCCAGTTAAGTGCGATGACACGAAATACTTATTATTAGGGTTTTACAAAGACTACAAAAATTTTCAGATGATTTATTTCACTGTTTCTGTCTATTTACAAGATATGTTACATCAAAAATGTACAAAATATAAAATGTGTACAGACAAATGTTTCACAAACAATTTCTGAGTTGTAAACTAGGTGGACTCACTGAGATGTATTGCAGGAAGTTTTGTATATGTAATATTGTGTGTTTGTGAGCTAAGTATGGCAGGAAAAGATTTGCAGGTTTGCTCAGAGCACAGGTACAAGAAAGAGCAGCTTTGCTTTAGTTCTTTGAGTCAGTCAAGGTGTATGAGCTGACATTTTGCATCAGAAACGGATCCAGATTTGGGTGGGGGGACACGATGTTGGTCTGACTGAATCCTACATGCATAAATTCAGAGTTTTATTAGGGCAATAGCACCGTGTAGGAACCTCTAGATTGAGCGATGCAGCTCAGTGCCATTTGGAAAGCGCACTGACTTCTTTAAGTTCCAGCAGGTGGCCCTGGGGCGGCCAGGAGGAGTGAGTAGCACCAGATACACATCCCGAAGGTAACATCCACGGAGCGCACAGGACGTGACTACACAATGCCAGAGCCCTTAGGGACCTTCTTGCCCACGTGCACCTATTTAACCGCACTGCTCTCGTGGTGAAACAGCGTTTCCAACTCTGAGCAGTCTGAATGCAGTCTGGTTGTAGCCTGCCGTGACATATGAACTTAGAACATTTTCAGACTTTTCCCCCCGAAATGTATTGGCTTCATGTAGATATTGAAACGTGCTGAGTGTAGCATTGATAGCTCCTGCATAGTCATAACAACTGTAAGTACAGGACAAACACACCAGGTAATAAGAGCTTTTAGGTTTTGCATTCTGTATTTGTTTGCAACATACAGGAAATCTCAGCAAGTGAAACATCTCTTAACACCAACAGAATAAAATACAATTTTTTTTTTGTTTGTTTGTTTTCGATTTGATTTGTGCAAGGCTTTTTTTTTTCTTTTTTTTTTCTTTTCTTTTTTTTTCTCTATATTTACAGTACCCACCCAGTAGACTGTGCAAAACCAACCCACTTTTACAGTATAAACTCTTCCTCTTCCACAGTGGAACATCACTGCTTCAGTGTTCTTTTATGCTGAATTCTTCATGTACAACAATAGCAATCAAAACAACATGCTGAAACTAGAAAAAGGAAAAAAAAAACCCATATATTTGTGCTCATGCTGCATCAAGTGCATCCAGCTCTGCTGGATAAGTATTCAAAACATCTATCCTCCAAAAATTCCATTCCATGGGACCAAATGGATTTGAGCCGATTTTGTCAGCATTTAGGTGGCAGTGAAAGTGGGTTTGGGTTCCTTGTGTACTTCTGAGGGTAGGCAGAGAAATCTATTCACAAGATAAAAATATTATATAGCAACTGTTCTTTCTCGTATCCATTACTTTAAAAAATCATGATATACAGATATGAGGCTACTATGTTAACTGATGTTTTCTCATTAGTAAATGAAGAAAAAAACAGTGTAAATTACCAATGGTTTAGGAATTAAACCAACTGTAAAACTGTTCTAGAAATCTGTTTTAAGGCAGTGAGACAGCACCATAAGAAATGTTCCTTCTTTCACTGAAAAGGCTCAAACAAATGAAGCCCTAAAAAGCCTTTAATCAGTGTTGGTTAATAATTGGTAGAAAATTGTTGTTAAGGAGTGGGCAGGCGGTTAAAAAAGACCCTTGTGGTAAAAATAACTTTATAAAATCTGTGACTTGTGTACTAAAAACTTGATGGAGCGCATCACCTTGACCATGGCAGTTAGAATTAAATTGGCACTTATCCAGCATATCACAGTCATGTTTTCTGGTGATTGCACAATACTGTTTGTGCTTTCTGAGTTACTATCCTCTTCTACTCATTTGGAATGGCCAGTAGTGTATAATACAAACACCACTGCCGTCCTGTGACCAGCACCATGTGGCACAACAGAGGTTAGAAGATAATTAGAGACTGCATTGTTCATGCAGCACCTCAGGGTAAACTAAAGGAAAACAAAAAACAACCAAAAAAGTTTCACTGTAAGCTTGTACAGAGAAACACAGAGAGAGCGAGACCAAGAGAGAGAAAGAGGATAAAGGAAAAAAAAATTCCAGTTTGGCTAACATGTGTGCAATCTGCTCAGATGCCCTTGGTCTAGGGCACTTTCCAGTTGACAAATGGAGTCTCACTTGGCTCCATAGGTATTGAAATGCCTTGAAATTAAACTAATTCAAGCTTTCCACTTCAATTTTTCTTCCTGACTTTGCAGTTAGGTTTCCTGCCTACCTACAGCACACCAATCTTACTCAGAGACCTTGGTGTGCTGCTTTAATACTGGCAGTGGTCTATTGGAAACAGATTTTACCATCATCCTACAGCAAGATTTGCCCCTTTCAGAGAGTTGATTCAAGGGATGAATCCAAAATGTCGTCATGGTGGCTGGTGCTATCACTGTCACAGCTCTGTGCACTCGAATAGTTGGCTGCCTCTTGAAGCCTCATTAGCATATTCATCTGAAAGAAGAAAGCAGTGTTTACATAATCTCATCTCATTTAATACTGCAGTGACCGTGTTAAAATTTAATTAAGCTCCCTTGCTGTATGAGGTGTGCTGGTACCTAGCTGAGGGACCGTACAAAAGGATTTCAGACAGGGCAGGGTGCTAGCGGCTCCTACTGGCACTCTTTTCATTACCTTCTGGTTTTTAAGTAGAAGTTTAAAGGTCCAAAGAGCCAGAGGGACCCAATTAAGCTGCCTGATAACTCTCTTTAATTCAGGGGTGAGGCCAGCTGCAGCTGCAACACTGGCAGAGGAAGGAAGCCGTATCTCAGCTGGACATCTGGGCCCATATTTGGAGACAGTCAAGCTTCTAGATAATTTTTGGATGGTGTAGATGCATTACACTGGAAAAGCAACTGAAAAGATAATCACAGTAACATACCCCCTCTACAAGAGGAAGATGTGGAGGGAATGAGAGAGGGGTGGACTGATGCCAGCTGCTTCATAAATGAGTCCCATCTGCTGCTGAGGGGCTGAATTCAGGAGGGGAACAGCAACAGATCCTCCTACCCAGGAGAGTACAACCCCCATAATTTAGGGATTACTGGTACCTGAAATCCCTCTGAAAATCATCATATAGCAGCATTAAGACCCAGAAAATTACTTGGATGCTTGATGCCTAACTCTGTATAATGGTCAGGATTTTGTATATAAAGCATCCACTTCGGCCAGGACTTGCTCAGGACTGCAAGCAATGTTGACATTGTTTTAGTGTTTTTCAAGGAACAAATATACCATCATTACAAAAAGCAGGCAATGATAACGAAAGAGAAAGATGGGTTCTTATCTGTTTGTGTTTTAAGCCCGTTTCCAGTTTGCTCAGAAATCCTTACATCTCTATGCTTTGAACCTGCACAGTGAAGTTTTCTCTAGGCATGGAACAGCATTCAATACTTTTGCATAGCTTTTTCTGAGACTTTAATAGGTATCCATGCTCGTGAACACAGGACACGTGCGGTGGGTGTTCCATACAGCCTGCACATGACATGTCCTGTTCCCACAAGCGCAGTGCCTGTCTGCACTGGAGGCAGGGGCAAACCCTCCAGTCACACCTTTCAGGCGCCTGGTATTTACTCAGGTACAGGCGCTGACCACAGGGCCCAGGGAGCAGGGGTGAATGGACACTGAACTCAGGCTGTCCAAGGGTTCTCACCATAGTGGGGACTATGCTGAGCTGGGAGCCTGTCCAATACATTTGCTGGGAGCAAAGGTCACATGGGTCACAGGGTCAAAGTATCATCTGAAAGCTTATGGACTGGGAGAAGAGTTCAAATTAGATGATTTTCTACACTTCTTCAGGATGCAAAGTCTGTGTTTGAACATGAAATGGTGAGGCTGAGGAACCATTTTCTTAACACTGTTAAAAGTTAAATGAATTTTTCTCTGAAAAATGCTCTTTTCCAAGGGCTGCCTGTGTTCTAGAAATACAGTTCTCTAAAATGGTATTTTGAATTGTGATAAAGGCAGTCCACAGAGAAAGCACTACACAAGAATAGCAGTTCAACATATGCATGTTAATCGTCCATTATTAGAGGAGGCAATGGTAAACCCAAATGTCTGGGATCGTATTTAAATAAAACAATACATGGCATTGAGGGAAATCAACCTCTTATCATTTAATGCACCACACTTGCATTCAGTCTACATTGAGACTGTGGACATATTACCAGTTATCTTGAAATATTTTAAGGAATGGAAGGATGGCTGTCTAATTTCTATTTTCACTGAACTCCCTATGACAGACAAGTTAGCTAATGTGAATATTGCAGTCTTTCATTTGTATAATGTTGATGAAGAACTGCCCAATGCATAAAGATGTTTTTATGATAAAATTGATTAATAAGCTGCTGAAGAGTGGTACCCAAACAATATAATGATGGAGACCAGACACATTTCTGGGTAGACAGGAAATGCAAACAATGTAAGGACATATTGAGGACATATTGACGTTTTAAACTTACATGTTTTCCTGCTTCCTTTCATTTTCAACATTTCAATAAATTATAGTAGGATTCATTTTAAAAGCTTATTTTGAAACAGGTGGACAGTAGATTTTTCCTGCACAGTGTACATTTTAACATGTGACAGTGAAGTGCACACTGAAAAGCCTTTCCCCAAATGTTTGAATCTTACCAAGGGATCCCCCTCTGTATCAGTCTGCGGAATGTGCTTAGAGGTTGTTCCTTCTTTTGCTGATGCATAACCTTCATAACCAACATCTTCGGGTCTTAACTGAAGTAGTGATGGCCACTCATGCTGTAGAGTTGCAGAGCTCCATGGATAGGTATCAGCTACCCACTTGGAGGGATCCTCCCAGGGTGCCCTCTTACCGTACATCTGTATTATGGATATAACACGGGTAAGTATTCTACAGAGCTTTCAATACCAGTTGTAACAGCAGAAAAAAAAGTAATCACAAACATCTAAACCATTTCAGAAAGTGGTTTGCTTTCAGATGTTCTCTCTTAGCACTCAGATATAGTAAGACCTTAAGAAGACTGGATCATCTCCACTAATGCTACTTCAACACACAGAGTGGCTGCAAATTGAAAAACTCTCCATAAATAGCGATACTTGTAGACAACAGTGCGAGCCACAAGTTCTTGATACAACAAGAAATGAGACCTTCAGGTAATTTGCTTAAGGCATATCAGTGAAATTAACACAGACCTATCAAAAGCATTCAAGTTAATTGGATTTTGTTTGAAGTGAATTAGGTGTCAGTACAGAGTGTTCACTTCTCCTAGCAAAATGAGATGCAGAAGCAGACATCTGTCCGCATCGTAAGTGTGAGAACTTTTTGAAGGTTAAGAGAAGAATTTCACAAGGGATGTATTTTTCCCTATTATGAAGCAGTAAAATGCTTATGACTCTGGAAGAAGGACAGAGGAAGGAACAATGAGAATATTGTAATTTTAGGAGATGTGGTAGCTTCCTCACTAAAATGCAACCCTCTTTGCATTGCTGTTCACAAGCAACACGTTAACTGAGAGCCCCTTGGTGGCCCTGTTAAAGATTTCCTTTAGTGTGACAATGACACACTGGGATGGGGAGCCATTCACCAGGGCTTTTTGTAATTTCTCCCGCCTCACACAGTCTTACACAATCCGAGGAACACCATGCTATTGGCAGGGCATGCACTCATGGAAGATACAGATGGGCTGCACTCCTAAAGGGAGTAAAACAGGGGAGGGCTTTAGTGGTAAAGGCAGAGTGAAGAGTCGTGCTTATCACTGCAACACCTGCTGCCGGACACTTGCCAAAGCCAGAGCTCCAGGTGAGGCAGCCAAGCTCCCTACACTGGGCACACAGGTACTCAGACTCCTTCTGCCCTGCACTGAGGCTAGGCTGCTACAACAGGGATCTGCCTAAACAAGCCAAAAGGAAATGTTTCTCAGGGAGGGAGAGCAGGCTAGCTCCAGGCTCTAGTACTTCCTTTCATCTGAGATTAACAGCGACTAAATCTTTTCTGGAATCTAGAGCAAGGCTTGTAAATCCTATGTCTGACAAATGAGTTTGCAAAGTACCTGTGTAGAAAGGCAGTTTCTACCCATCTTTGGTTCCAGGAACACTTACTATATGATATAAAAGATTTCTGTTTATTATTAACAATTTTATTCTATGGAAGCTATCCAAAACAGCTAAAAATTGGTACAGCTCATGAAACAAACATATTTTCTTCTATATGCTGCCATCTTCTGCTTCACAACTGAAGTTTTCATTTAAGCAGTTACCCTGTATGCTTGGGAAAATATGAGCATGAAGAATATCACTGCATTTTTGTAGCTGGTCTAAACAAGTGCTGTTAATCTCACTGTGGCTGTTCTATCAAATGTTTGGCAGTTTTCTGCACAAGACTTAAGCACTCTAATTCCCAGAGAGATAAGCAGTTTTAGGAAAGCATGAGATATTCAACAGGCAAGATTCTAAACCGCCATCGCATCAGTATGTCACTGTGTCAATACAAGGTGATAAAGAAACTGCAGCTGCTTACATAGTTCTTTGCCTAGTCTATACCAATCCCCTCTGCACTGTGTAGTAATTTCTTTTGGTGTCATAGGTGGAAAAAAATGCTTTTCCACAATGCATCTTTTTAGAGGGCATAGAATTGCAGTGCATAGACAACAAAAGGAAAAGGGAGAAAGCCAATTAAAGATTGGGAAAAATACTAAAAAAGAATGGATTAATGTAAAGATTTAGGTTTGCTCCAAAAATGTGGAATTATCTGAAATCCTAACCTCCTCTGGTATAACCAGGAGAGTTTTCCTCCTGGGGAAGACCTCATTGCAACCTTCCAGCACTTGGAGGAGCTTATAAAAAGGAGGGAGAACAACTTCTTAATGTAGGCAGTTAGTGATAGGACAAGGGAGAATGGTTTTAAACTAAGAGAGAAGAGATTTAGGTTAAATGTTAGGAATAAATTCTTTACTCAGAGGGTGGTGAGGCACTGGAACAGATTGCCCAGAGAAGTTATAGGTGCCCCATCCCTGGAAGTGTTCAGTGCCAGCTTGGTGGGGCTCTGAGCAACCTGGTCTAGTCCCCACAGCAGGAGGGCTGGAACTGGATGATCTTTATGGTCCCTTCCAACCCAAGCCTTTCCATGATTCCATGAAAACAGCCTTGTTCAAAAGCTTTTTTCACAAGCCTGTGTACCCACATGTGTATGTAGCTAGTAGAGAATTGCACAGACCAAAAAGCTATGTTCTTGCACCAGTCTAAAGCTCATTAACTGTTCCATTCAGAGGTAGACTGAGACTCCCTTGACTCAGGGGGAAAATCCAAGCTGTATTTAGCCATACTGTGAAATCATTAAACAGTGGGAAAAAACCCACCTTCCTCCAGTCAGAGGAGAAACCCTCTTCATAAAATACAAGATATGTTAGTGCTGGAGCAGACAAAGCCAAATTACACATCAGAGTAAGAGCAGGTCAAAAGGAATTTGAGTCTGCCTTCTGTAACCCCTCCAAAGACTTTCTTCTTGCAAATGCAACAGCATTCATACCAGGATGCATTGGTTTAAAGCAGCTTGGCAAAAGCCTTCAAAAGCAATTAAAAAAATTTCTAGGAAACAAATTACATACCTGGAGTCCTTCTCTCACAGCTTCCAAAAGATATGGAACCAGGGAATAGTTCCAGAGGTCTGTGAACCACACTCTGGAGCCATCAACATCCATAGGGCAAGGGAGGAAGAGACGGGGGCCTGAGAAGTCAAGTTGTGTATTAAAAAAGGTAGAACTAGGAAACACACTTCAAATAATCTTCACAAAATTAGAAGTGAAGTACTGGAACAGCTCAAGTTAAGAGAATACTAGAACAGGACTACATTAAAGGAGCTAACAGTCTCCTGTTATTAAAAATGAACCAGTGCCATTTAGTCCAATTTTAGGGCCTGATGAACACTTAGAAGTTTTATGGCAAAGCTATGTAAAAGCTGACATCTTTGCTAACATAATTATGCCATTAAAAGACCTCAGGTCCAAGGGTTTTTATTGCTGTAATTATACCGCAGCGTGAAAGCAAGAGAAAAAAATTAATCTTAGGGAAGTTACTATTGGAGTAATTTAAAAAAAATTATATTTTACTTGAAAGTCTTTAACAACAAAGGAAGAGCTACCAGGAAATTCCATTTTCATTTCAATCTTACTAATAACTAGACAAATTCCCCACACCTATGTTTTACTTCCCATTGAGACATGACAACTTAAAAAAAATTCGGCACAAATCTCTAAAATGCTCAGCCTGCATCCTTATTTCAAAGCATTCCACCAATGGGCTCACCGATGGTTACATCTGAAGAGCTGTGCGTTTCTAGGAAGCCGTTGAGATGATGCCATGTTTTGGGGATCCAGTCAATGATTTTGATGAGCTCATTATTGCGTATATTCTTTTCTATTTCAGTTTCAATCAGTTTCCTTCTCAGATATCTGCCTAAGAAACCTTTAACAGGATCTGTGTGATTAGCACACAGCACCCACCTGGGTAGAAGAGATAAATGTCAAGCAGCAATGAATAGCAAATACATTATTTCCTCTTAAACATATAGATGAAAGTAATGTCGTAAGCTTCTGAGTCTCATTAGTCAGCAAGTATAAAACTGCTCCAATAAACCTCATTATTATTGCTCACTGTTTCAGCAAGCCATTTCAGGTTGCAGCAGGAATTCAAGACGCTGCTGAAGACAAATGAAATGCAGGAATGCAATCATCTTCAGCAACTTGCTAGAGGTGCCAGACAGTATCTTATTTCTTTTACCATTTCCCAACACCATTCAGAGACTCATCGATAGAGAAAAGACACTGAAACTAAAACACTTTACTGTGATGAGACACAAGATCAATATTTGTCAAAGAACTGGGCTTAGAAGCAGGGAGCTGTGCAAACATGGCCACAGTAAATGCAGAACGAATGTACCTGAAATTGTGATGCATCTCCAGATTTGGTGAAGAAGAAACTCCCTGGTTCATGGTTCCAATAATATAGGGACTAGAAAGATAAAAGTAATAGGATTTTTTGATGGAGAATGAATTCAAATATTCAGAGTATATTCCTTCTTATTATCTGTACTAGGCCAATTTCAAAAGTCTCTGGATGTATTGTAGTCATAGATTTAAAATATTTCTGAGGTGCCCTTTTGAAAATGTTTATTCTTGTATGATTTCCCTCTTTGCACATATGGAGTTTACTAGTGCTCATCTGTAATGAAGAAATAAATGAAGCAGCCTTCTCTAAATGTAATTCATAATTTGGCAGTAGGCTTAGCATTTTAATTTCAAAGGCCAGAGAATCTCATGAGTAAGACATTGCATGCAATGATTTTATGAAGGGAAGTCCCTATGATGTCACTTTTACAGCAGAAATAGCAAATGTTATAGGCCAATAAAAATTCTAGAAAACATTATTTTTACTCTTGCTTGAGAATAAAGGACCGTCAGCCAACTTTGTACTCTGCACTGCTGCAGGAAAACTGTAGGATGGGGAAATCTGCGAGATTCACAGCTGTTTCTGCATGGCATGGTTTATCCCAAATTCCATTCTTACAAAGTGTAAGCTCTTCTCATGGTACTAATGAGCTTGTGTAATCTGACAGGGTACAAAGGATAAGACCATAATTGAGCCAAGTGTTTAAGTACATTCTTAAATTTTGTGGTACATTTACATCTCACTGAGAAGCATGGGAGTCATGTAAATGAGTGAAGGAGACAACTAAGAGACAATTAGTACTTGGCTGAAGAGAGTTAAAATTATTGAAACACATAACAGCCTTGCAGATGGCCTATGGGAGTTTAAATTTTCACTGGGACATTTTATTTTGCAAAACAATGATAAGCTTTTACTGTTTTAATTGTAAAACGTGTGAAAGGAGAGAGAAGAGCTACTACCTACCATTTATTATATTTACAGTTGAGGAAACCATTGAAGATGTCACTTAGTGAACTGATGTGGTGGAGGTTATCAAGAATGATGACGACAGGGAGGTCAGCACCATTGTTGTCAGCACTGCATTGCTCAGCTAGGTTTGCTAGATATTGTCGCAGATCCTTCAGCAGAAATAATAAATAAACAAAACCAAAATCACAAAAACATGCTCCAAGCCCAGAAAAGATTAATCCAATTAGATCATAGATGTAATTTCACAGGAAGAAAAAATTCAGAAAGACAAAATAACTGCTAGAGTTTTCCTTCTGTGGATCACTCAGCTGGATCTGCACATGAAGGAAAACACGCCACTTACACAGGGCAACACTGAAGCCACATGCTAGGAAAAAACAAAGGTGCTAAACACAAGGCAAATAACTGAAGCGTTCTGAGTTGGTGGATATATTCCTTAGAAATTTTCTGATCAAATATCTCATCTCCAAAGGAAAACAGGTTGCAACAAAATATGCCATTTCCAACAGGCTGAGATACTCACATTAATTTTTGGACTTTCACTCTTATGAATTTATATACCAAAAAGCCCCGCCACATTGTCACACAGTTTTGGTGCATTGAACTGCTCCTTCAGATATTTCCTTTCAGCACTCTCACTGGAAATCTGCCTGCCCTATTGGGGATGCTTTATCACACCTCATAATAAAATTTGTTGTGTAAATTCTTATTTCCCGACAGCTGCCTGGCTGCTGTTTAGTGCAGAAGTAAAAGAGAGCTTTCTATAATCAAAACATTTCATATTTTTGTCAACACTTTGTTGCTCCTGAGGATCTGGGCTAGTCAAGTTTTACAGCTGTATCTCTAGAGATACCTAATTTTGTCAGGGTTGGAAATGCTCGGTATTATGGACATAGTTCCTATTGCCATTTTATTTTCTGGATCAGGGATAGCAGAATCTTCTTCTTTAATGGGAACATGCACCTTTTTTATTTCAAGAAAGATTTTTCTTTGCCTTTTTATGATCAGGTGTCTCTCAGGGAACATTATGGGTTGCTTCCATGGAAGAGTACCATCTGTATTATTCAAACATGCTTGGTATTTCACAATGTTGCTTTTGCTTTCTTTTTATTACAAACTCAAAAGTTCAACTTAAATTTTGATAGAAGTAAAGGAACAAGGTAAAAAACCCCCAACCAATCCAATCCAAAAACCAACAGCCAATGCCAAAACACACAGACCAAGCAATTTCCCAGAAATCCAAAAGCCTGCTCTTTTGTGAGACAATTTTCTTTACGGATGTGTATAGTATAACAATAAAACATAAACACATTCCCTGCCAAAGTAAATGGCATCACAAATCCTCTGTATAAAGACAGTGAAAAGCTGTTCATTTTGCTGAGATGGTTCTCTTGCCCCTTTGGGATCTGTATGTTCTTTCTTTTCATAGTATGCTAGCATTCATTATGTTCTGTGCAAATCAGAAAGCTCTGGGCAAATCCTTTCTTTTTTTTTCTCCCCCCAGGTACCAAGTTAGGAGTACACCCAATTCAGGACAGCCAAGTGAATAGTATTATCTGTGGCTAGCACAACAGTCATGCTAGGAGCCTGATAATCTGAGCTTTGTAAATCACTGTGAAAGTGACATGATGTGTGAGGCAATTTCAGTATGGTCAGCTTCCTGACAGATGCACACCAGAAATCATGACAGTTGTATTTTTCCAGTGCTGATTAAGAAACTGAGCCCAGGACAATAATTCCAAATCCCTACTTTAAAATCTTTGCTAACAAAGGCTGATGTTACCATCATAAAGAAGCAAGTTACACTAGTATTAGTGCATATATCGAACCTTCTGACAAAGGAATCACAGACACTCCAAAAATTTAATTTACACAGGACTTTGACTCTGCATCTATACTTAGTGGGTTTCCTCAAGAGAAGGGAAAATTGAGACTTCCTTCACAGTCCTTCAATGGTTTATTTAGAACAGAAAGCTCTGGTCCCTGTCCATCACTGGGATTGGGGACTGAATTCTTGTAGGAAGAAAAGCTAACTGAGTAGCAAACGAGTACACCAATTAATAGAATCTGTTCTGCATCATCACTACGAATTGGGCAATTGAGTATTTTTTTTTACTGTAACTTACCTTGCTTGACTTGTGATCTATGTTAAAAGTTGCAATTGCATCCTCAGTTTTTTTCCTGCCAGATTTAGTTATAATATATTCAGCCAGCCTGTTAGCTAAATAGGTCTTTCCTGTGCCACTGGGTCCCGACAGAATAATTCTGCGATGCTCCATCAGTAAATTAAAGTACCGTTGGGTAATTGGCTTAGGAATTAATGTGTCAAACACAAAACTGTCCAAACTGTTTTCTTCCACTCCTGGGGATAAAAGAAATAAAAAACAAAAGAAGGCCTGTCTTATCCTTGTTAAGGTAGGTATTTGGCCCAGCACCCAATTGCATCAATGCTATGCCCAAAGCAAGTAAGATACTTCTTAAATCAAATCTTCTAAATCAAATCCCTATTAAGGACTTCTTCACTATGGTAATACTGATATCTTTCCACAAAAAATTAAACAGCAGCAGTGAAATGAGATGAGTGGGAGAGGTGCAATCAAAGTAAATGTGAAGAGACGGCTCAGTGAGGCAAAGATGTATGTTTCAGACATTACTGGCAACAATGACAAAAAAAAGGTCAAAGTGACAGCCACAAGGGTTACCAGTTGCCACATCAATGTCTGTAAAGTTCTTCTGAAGGCCCCCTCTCCCCTCCAATAGCAAACCCCTAGAGATTTTGAAATGTATAGAATTTTTCCTGTGGAACTGAATAAAGCATAAATATTTCTCATTGTAATCTCGGTTTTGGGGTTGGTTTTTTTGCCACTGTTTAGAAATCTGTATTTTGTTGTGACTTGGCAGTCAGGCAGAGGAGGACAGATATTCTTACATCTCCCTCTAAAGGCTGCACTGCGCTAGATATTATGCAGTGTCTTACAGACAGTTCATGTGATAAACTGTCAATTTATCAC
The DNA here is from genome assembly GCA_013400915.1 of Pardalotus punctatus. Lineage (NCBI taxonomy): Eukaryota > Metazoa > Chordata > Aves > Passeriformes > Pardalotidae > Pardalotus > Pardalotus punctatus. The sequence continues at coordinate 26,156 of VZTX01015266.1, forward strand.
GTAACTAAGAGAATTCAGAAAGGTCAGGTGTAAGACAAATAAATATGAAAGTATAGAGAACTGTAGTGTAGAACTCTGTAGCATCTGCAGAAGTATTCTTTGGGTTTTACCTTTCAGGTTCACAGTGATGACGTTACTGTCTCCAACCAGATATCCACAAGGCAGCAGCTCAGGCACTTCTAGGTTATGGGCTCTAATTACATCCCCTATACAATAGCTAGCAATGCAGTCAGAGCTTAAACCCAGGCTAGTAGATGGATCCACTCGGAAAATATACTCCTGAAATTATATGAAAACATAAGACATAAGAATATTTATTGAATGAAAGCTATTTTAAAAACAGCCTATAGTCATAACAAAAAGAACAGTGACATTAAGAATAAAGTTTAATAGTGGCATTAGCTATATATTAAAAAAAAAGCAAACCAAAACAAAAACTTGGCAAGGCAACTCAGAGAATACAGAAATTTTCTAAAATGAAAAGCAAAATTGTAATAATACTTAAGCTAATTTTTTAGTGTCTTACCTTAAAGAGACGTCTGATTACACCATCTAAAACATCCCATTTTGTTTTTCCACTGACTCCAATTGATCCTATCAGGTATGCATGTGGCTTTTGATCCTGCAAAGAGAGATTTTGGAAACTGGACTAAAAATGGTGGTAATTAGTTTCCTATTAGTATTTACAGTTTTCCCAATGAAGAATAAGAATATTATTTAGAATGTGATGGTCCAACTTTGGTAATAATCTCTGTGCCAGAAATAGGTATAGATTGTATTACTTTGGTACATTTTTATAGAGAAGGAAATGCAGTATCTTACTCTGCTCTTTGATTGCATCTGTGTTTTTAAAGAGATGACTAAAAATAAAGGTTGCACTGTACTTATAATTGTTTATAACACAGAACATGAAAACATGACAATGCAATTTCTCAGCAGCAAATTCACAGTTGCACCCTAAGGAGTCCAAGGCATAGATCTAATTTATAATGAATTTTAAACAGAGATAGCAAGTCCCAGGACATCCTACTACTAATTAAACTGAGAACTGGTAGTGTCTAAGCCAGCACAAAGGCAGAAAGAGGCCATATGACATTAGTCTACGGAGCGTGCTTAACCGTGTCGAGCATGGACAACAGAGAGGCGAGCTGCTATCTATAGGATATTTCCCTTCAATTCCTCACTTAAAATACTGAAAAAAGAAATTGAGCTACTATATTCAAGTATTTGCTTGAGCTATAATTCTGCTCTGGTTAATGCACTTACCTTGGCTCGACTATAGCCCTTGTTTATAGTGACTAAAATTTTGACACTATGACCTTCTTTGTGGAGTGCTCCATCACTGACATCGTCCAACAAAATATCTACATTAAAAGAAGGGAAGTGATCAGTCTGACAAAACATATCAATAATGTTCACATCATCAGTTCAATATTTGTTCAAATGATTTTTTGGTTAAAAAGAATGGCTGCCATGACTCGGTTAAAAAGAAAGGCTGCCATGACAAGAACTTGCAATTGTTCTGATCTGTATTTATTCCTAATTCACCATTTCTATTGGAAGTGAAAAAAAAATTACAAGTTGTCAATTTTTGAAGGATTATTAGGAGTTTTAATCATGTGGAAATTAATAGGGAGTCTGTAAATAAATAAAATCTTGCATTATAGTCTTGTCTTTGCTTTCCCTCTTGGAACTTTTTCAAAATTACCATATGTTCACAAAGTAACGTTGTTTAAAAACTAGATTAAATTTATGTCTTTGGGCACTCATTTGTGCACTTCACAATGTTGTAAGGAGAGAAAACAAGAATCCTTGCATTGATATTTTTGCTGTTAAGTAAAATAGCATTTAATTTCACCTTCCATATGATTCCTTTACTTTCTGTACATATGGCATGTATAGAGTCCATTCTACCCCCACTAGAAAACCACTTTGGACTCCTCCAGAATATGGGACTCTATTTTCAGTCATTGCTCTAAGGAAAGGCTTCATTTTTCTTGGAGGTAAGGAGTGATTTTCATCTGCTCTGCACCTCTGCTTCTACCACTTCATTAACTCCTAAAATGAGAAAGCAGATGTATTTTCTATTAAAGGCTGGGCCTGCAGCATTATTGCAAGTGATAGAACTGCTGCCTTCCTCTAGAAGTTCTCTCTGAGATTTTACTGTTAGACATTTAAACTAACTATCAAATTAGGTGAGATCATGGATTTGCATTTTCTTCAAAGGCCAGCACAGCAATCCACTAACCTAAGCCCTATTCATTCTTAGTGTGAAAAACATCGACTTCAGGACATAGTCTGCACAAGGTCAGAATTCATCCAAATTAAATGAGGGCCCAGTAAGATTCAGTCACTTATTCAAAGGAAAACGAAAGACAGCTTATGAATATAATTTCAATTTATGTGTTAAAAAGTAAGCTTTCATGTAAAAATATTGGTATTTTACATATAAATCTAGAATGCAGATTCTGTTGTTTTGTTTTTTTTTAAACTCATCAAACAAAGAAGCATTTTTTTTTCTTTTTTGTGAGTTTGAATAAATCTATGTTTGCTTTGTTCCAGGCAGACAGTTCTTCTCTGTCACCACTGAATGTTTCACTTCATTTGTCTTGTGTTTTGGCATATTTGACAAACCTTTGAGCAAACTTAAGAGCTTTGATAATGCCATAGTTTGTCTGAGGGCAATTTATGGTATAACTGATCCCCCTGTGAAATTTTTCAATCTCTAAATGACCCTTATGTAGCCCTTTAGATTCATTCTTCTGTAAGTCTTTCGGAATGAGGAACCACTCTCTAGCAAAAGAAAAACTTCCACTTTCTAAGAGCTCTCTCACTGACACAAGGGGCTGAGGAGATGCCCAAGGGGCTCTAATTTCATGGTGGTACTAATTGCTTTAATTACACCCTGCCAGGTCTCCTCGTTAGGCATGCTATGATTCCTTCAGTTCAATTCCTGTCTGAGCTCTGGCACCCTGGGCCAGTCTTGTACTGGTTCTTGTTTGCTCCTTTCACTCCAGGGACTGACTGAAATAGGGGTGTCTGTAACCACCAAACCCCTTCCCAGCTTGCCACTCACACCTATCTGGAGGGTATCATCATACCCTTAGGAAGTGACACTGGACAGCTGACTTGGTCACTTCCAGATGACCATGGACAATTGGAGACATTGCTCCCAGAAAGGGCAATGGCATTTTTATAAAAAGAAGAGGCAAAGCTCTCAGTTCCCTCAGTTTAGTCCTCATCATGATTAACTTCTCCATATCTCAGGGACTTCTGTTCAATAGTACTCCAGCTGTCTCAGAAATCCCACAAGACTTGGTGGAAAGCTGTCACTCTTCCAAGTTCTCTGGCACGGCAACAAAATGATAATCACAATGATCAAAAATTCCAGATTCATAATAAAATTAAATTCCCTGTTCCTCATTAGGCACCCTTATATCTTTAATTTCTTATAACCAAAAGTAATTACTTTGTATGCTAGAAAAACATTTAGAACAATAACACAAAAAATTATATAGAGCATATCGAATAATGGAATCATTTAGGTTGGAAAACACCCTTAAGATCATTGAGTCCAACCACTTCGTCCAGTCATCCTGTTCCCCTTCTTCCTGTTCCTTTCCCCCCTTTTCCTCTTCCCCTTTCTCTTTTTTTCTGCCAGCTTTTAGTTTTTCTTTCTTTTGCTGAATGTTTCCTCCAGATTTTCTTCATCTATATTCTTTTACCTTTCCTATTCGTTCCCCCATTCCTCTTTTTAGCCACTGTATTCTCATCTAGTTCCCCCCTCCTTTTGTTCAAACTCTTCTTCCTACATGTTTATACCTCTAGAGTTAGTGCCAGGCAACAAAGTGCTAATGCCTGCTACTCATGAGAGACATTCTATAATCACCATATGGAAAAAAAATTGTTACTTTTTTTTGGATGTTGTTGTTGTTTGTTTGGTTTTTTTTGGGGGGGGGGTGGTTAAATGTGTGTGGATCTTTGAGCAGTCAAATTTTTTCTCCCTGTTTTTGCAATACCTCATTGCATGTTGAGGCCCAGTTCAGGCTTCTCCATGCTAAAAGTTAAACCTTTTGAAGAGGTGGAATGTAAATAAAAAATATACCAATTTTCATACAAAATCTGATATTAACTAGAAAAAATGTTCAAATATCCGTGTAATCAATGACTGGCAAGATAATATGACTAACTGCCAATCCAAATTACAGTCAGTCAGTTTGGCATATTCCCAGCTGTACTCTTGCCTAGACTCTTTTCACAATTATTAGCCACATTTTTATTGCTTCCAGAGGCTGCATTATACTTTCTGTGGCATCTATGCTAATGAGCACTGCTTTACTCCTGCTCTACTCCTCGTTCCAATGTAAGAGACAGCACTTCTGTTTCTTCGCTGCATTATCAAAACAAATGTAGAAGGCTTATTATCATAAACTCCATGGCAGGGAAAATATTCAAATGTTAATGTTCAGGATGTGGACCAAAGTTCTGCTTGCTTTTTTTCATTCACAGAAGACAATGACAGTGCCTAATAAGCCAGGCGGGGTTTGGCTCCTGTGATAAATGGGGATTTGGTCCAACATAGGCTGCTAGTTGTACCAAATTTAAAAAAAAAAAGTAAGGGATTAAGTTAATTGAGACCACCTTGTGCCTCAGCTGGAAATATGAAGTGAAGTTAAGGGAGCTAACTGAATGATCAAAGACCTGTAAACCAAAAGAAGAAAGTTTCACATACTATACTCATATTTATCCCGTGTGGGCAAGAGAATATATCAGTATAGTTGTCAAGTGTACTTCAGAAGATATTCCTTTTCAAAGAAATTGTTAACTGGATGACCAAGGAGTATTGTAAACTACGTAGGTAGAGTGTCATAGCTAGGAACAAAGCAAGCGTAATGAACAGTCTGTTACTGCCACATTCAGGGACATCTAAAAGCTACGTTTTTCAGACATGACCACCAGCATTCTTCCTCATCTCTGTTACTGAATCTATATCTGATGTTAACCTGGATGATATGAGGTGTTGCAATCTTCAGGCATGCTTCTCCTGTGCAGCCTATTTAGAGGCTGAAAATAATAAATTTTTACTAATTGCTGAGGCATGCATGTGCCCAAAGTATGCTTACCTGATGTAACAGATTCTGTGATGTTTAAATTGTTCAGAGAAAGTCCTAGTGACTGCCGTGATGAAGAAGATGATGTGCTGCTTGACGACTCTGATGATGGCCGGGCAGGCTTTCCAGTATTTCCCGTCTCTGCCTTTAAGCGATCATTTTCAGCTTTCAGTATCTCAATTTCATTCTATATACAAAAGAAATCAACACAAAAGCACAGAAGGTTATTCTTTCGTTAAACCAATGTGAGTGGCTAATCTGGTGATGCTCTTCCCCTGAACTAGCCAAGTTGTTTACCATTTTCACAGCAGAGATATAACAGTGAAAACTGGATTGCCTTTACTTCCTAAATGCAGGGAAAACCCCCAGTAACCCTGTTTCAGCTTTTGCCTCAAGAAAGGTCCTAAACAATATAAGCTTCAAGCTTCTGTGGTTATTGTACAGTTGACCATAAGGTGAGTGTGGTGAAAATCTTCCCAGCTATCCCCATTTTTTGGAGCTACTTTCTACTGTCAAATACCTTAGGTAACAGTCAGTTAAGAAAGTTACTGGATGTTTCTAAAGTCACTGAAAATTATTACTGCCATTGAATATAAAATCTAAGCAGTAACTTCACAGGGAAATTAAATTAAAAATGAAAAGATAGAAATTGATAGTTTAACAGTTTCATAATGCTATCAAAGAAGAGTTTTTGATCATGGGGTTGTTCACATAGTGGCGAGCTAACTCTCTCTGATGAAAACATACAGTGACAGATGAATCAGAACAACTGGAATTTTTTTTTAGCTAAATCCTCTGTGGTGCCAAGTGATTATTGAATGTACAATAATAAAATGAAAACTTAGCCTGAGAACAGCCTGGTACCAGCTAAACCTAGCTTGCAGTCGCTTCACGAAACACATTACAAAGCAACTGCTTATTCTTGCAGAAGGTTCTGCACATCAAATTTAATTCTACATTCACTATCACCCTGCTAAAAGTCCCATTTCTTTATGGAGGTTGCACAGCTATATTACACAAATAAAAACATAAGGGATAGATAGCATTGCCAAAAACCCTGCTACAGCTACAAAAAGATTGGATCACACACAGAGGTGAGGAAAGAGTGAAAGGGAAGGGACAAACCAGCATAACAGTGACAGAAGATAATTAGGTGTTAGGATCAGTTTAGTCTAGGGTTCAAATCAGGAGCTACTCTGAAATTTATGCTGACTAATTACACAGTTCTTAGCTGCTGAATCCATTCACCTGAGATTTAGGTTCATAAGGTGCTTTGAATATACAAGTATTCATGTATCACTTCCACCAGTCCTTTTTCCCCTTACCAATCCTCATCAGTCCTCTGAAATACCACAGTTTGGCAACTGCAAGATGGCTGCCTGTCCTTTTGAGAAAACTTCAGAACTGGTGATTACCAGTAACAGCATCTCATCTAGTTGCCTCTGCCCAGATTTGAGGAAGTTCAGACTTTAGAAAACTGTGCTTACAGCAGACTCCTCCCTCTGGGGAGTTCACCTGGCTTAGGCACTCATATCCCAGCAGAAGACTGTAATCAGATGACAAGCCTTCACATCCTTTTCTCCACCATTGCAATTAACTCTGTTCTATTCCTCACAGCTCCTTAAAACCTTTTAGTGGCTCAAGATCAGTGTTTTACTTATGTCTGGACAACTGAAACCATATTTATGGACCAGTTCTTGATAAGACTCCCCTCTAATTGAAGTTCAGCCAAACATCCCACAGTAAAGTTGGCACCTAGTGGTGTGAGCACCTGGGAGGATGGCAGGTACCACAGATGTTTAAAGATGTGGCCTGAGACTGATACAGGCATGGTGTAAATATAGAGGTGTAGAAAAGACATCAAGCACACCATTTCTGTAGTTATGAAATCAGGTGCTGTGGGCATCTACATAAAGGTGCCTAAAGGTGCACCTGACGCAAGCACCCAGCACAGAGCAGTTCAGCTGACAAGCCACTGGGCTGGATTCAGCGGTGCCAATGTGGGCTCCCAGTGGCATGACAAACACGGTCTTCCATGAAGAATGCTAAACCTTCATGTCCTGTGCACATGCAAATACCTGAGGCTGGTTCAAATGGTAACAAGTGCCCATGCTCAGAGAACTCCATTTCACCCTCTGTACCTATCCCAGGGGAATTTTAGGACAGCTCTTTAGCTCTCACTACTACAGGACTAAAACTCTATTGACTACAACAGAAGCTTATCATGCAGCTGATTCCCAGACTTTCAAATGTTGCCATCCCTGTCTCAACCTGAATGTCCAACCCACAGCCTTGATTTTGTTCCCCAAATGCAGATTTATATTGCCTTCAGGGATGACATAGGTATCTTAGCTGTCATTCCAGAAGGACCTATGTCATACTGTGTGGATATTATAGATACTTTTGGGCACCCACCAAGATACTGGGCATTTGCATGTAAGAAACAAAGTTGAGTCCCCTAAAGCTCTGTACCCTACTGAAGAACACTGCCGACGTTTTTGCATCCTTTCAGCATCATGAAAGGGAAAAAGTTCTGATGAAAAATGTGTTCACGAATGAATTGGAGCAGTGTCACAAAATAAGGTAGCAAAATTTTATGATGCTGGATAGAGTAATTAGTTCAATTTTACATTCCTCAGCAAGCCATGACTGAGTTAGGAATCAGAAATTATGAAAGAGTATGCACATAACATCCTGGCCCCCTCCATGGCTCAAGGATTTAAAACTCTGTAGATATCACTTTTTGATCTGCTTCTCTGTCATGTTGCTTACCCCAGTCATAGGCTGGAGATAATAAATATCCTTTGGGCAGGGATTATGTCCTCTTTCATATCTCTTAAACATATTTTAGCTATTGATATATATGCTAAGAATGTCTTTCTTATAAGGTGAACACTTATCATACCCATCCTCCAGAAGTACTGTCAATCTAGGAATTCACTTTGTATCGACAGTGTTTTGGTGCCTGGAACAAAGTACTGGGAACGGAAATACACCAGAAATACACCCTTGATGTGCACCTCTCTCTTCACTCAGCCGCTGCACTGACCTGCATGCGGTTCATGGCTTCCCGGATCTGATCCAGGTGGTGTGCAGAGCTGAGGGCTTCCAGACGGATGTCCGTTAACTTCAGCTCCTTCTCCCTCAGCTCGCTTTTCAGCTGAAGAATAATTTCAGCCTCTGCCTCCGTGCACTCACAGATCCTAAAGAGGAGCAGGAAACAGGCAGGAGATTAAAGGAAGGTTCTCTCCCCAAAGCAGTGTCATTATTAAATATCAAAGTACAGAAAAATGCTTGCTGCTGGTGAAACCTATGAGTGAAGAAAGAAACTTATCAAAGGAACATGAAAACGATCAAACTGCAAATTAAAAAAGGAAAAAAAGCTCTCTTCAGAAGTGATCAGATTGCTTTATAGCTCTCTAGTTTAGTTCACTGTGGTGAAAAACAAATTCTTAACTACTTTTCAGGTATCTTTTATTGAGTGTGTATCATCCATTGGTTTAAATTTGATTTTATACTCACATAGTTTCATTGGTGTAAAGTTTATGATTCCTCTATGTAACAACAGTCAGAACTGAAGTGTGCTGATTCAATTGGACTGCTGATATGTATTATTTGTTAGGCATCAGTATTTTTTTCTGTTTTGAATAGAACACAAAGGGACAGTCCTTGAATTTATGGTCTAGAAAACTTGGATCTGTAATGGTTTTGATTTGTGATGGCTGATGTTTTCCCTATAGTCTGTCATTTTATAATGTATGATATCTGAAATCACGTGGGTTGGTTTTGTTCTTTTTCACTTAAAGACTGGATTACCATGCGGTTATTTTTCATTAGCAGTTATTTTAAGGGAAAAAACCATTATATTGTGAGAAAAGATTTAAACATGACTGGCCCAGGGACCCACAACTGTCCAGCTCTCATGTCAGACTGTTTTGCCTCTTTGTATCTTCAGCAGAACCACCAGTAGAAAATAAAACACTGAATTTTGGCTACATTGTTACATTAAGCAGTATTTCCAGTCAATTCAATAAATGTTATTTTTTCTTTATTACTCTCACTATAAATAGTTAATATTTGCAGAAAAATTTCAATATGAAAAGTATTTTATGAAAATAAGTATTATTATTGTGATTATTACTGCTAATATAAAAAAGGAAAGAAACAAAGGTCAGCATTTAATTGCCAGAATGCATGCAAATGCATTTTGTGAAAGAAGCTGCAGCACTCTTCAGGTCAGCAGTTGGGTATACAACTCCATGCCCCACACTCAGTTTCACCGGGATCTATGCTTGCAGACCACACGACCGTTTTGCCTTTTCTTTGATCCCCAGACTAGAGGTGACCTGCACACACATGTATTAAACAGATGCAGTTGGAAGAAAGTAAAGGTAATGGTTTAGAACATGAGACTTGGTCACGAAAATACATGAAGTATCATAAGCAAAGGGAAGAAGAACCAAGTTCACGACAAATAAAATATATGTCAAATAGAGGAAGAAAAATAATGAATATAATTCAAAATATGCACAAATATTTTAAATGTGACTAAAAATTAATGAAGACATACACTAGGATTTTTTTCCCTGAATATTATGATACAGTTCTTTCTGTGATGTGTCCATACCTACCTATGTTAAGCAAATAAGAAATGAAATTTTATTTATTTCCATGCATATAATATGTAATAAAACAATCTGGACAGCTGGGAAGTCATGCATTTGTTGGCTTTTTTTTTTTTTTTTGCTTTTTTTTTCCAGTACGTTTGAGGAGGTATGAACAAAAAGACCTGGGCATGCCACCTTTAAAGAATGCAAAAGTGAAGCAGAGAGCAGGGCTACAGTTCTGGAATAAACAGGAAAAACAGGTCTCAGCTCTTAAGGTAAGCAGAATGGAAGCAGAAAGTATGAATTGAATTTTCTTTTGCAGATCCCAAAACTTTCCAACACTTAGGTCCTATAACTCTAAAATTACATACGAATATGAGACCTCTTCAGAAGGAAGAAAAACAAAAATATAAGTTAGCATTCCTGAGCAGTGACAGAAAGAAACTCAAAAGTCTGATCAGACTTGAGACAAAGGCTCAAAGTAGTTAGAAAGACTTTTTCTTTTTCCTTCTTGTTACAATCTCAGAATTTTCAAATCAACAGGTTGCTTTAGGTAGAAGGAGTAAGTCATGATCTTTGAACAGAGGCTGCTAACAATTATGAAGTCTCAAAGGAGAGAGGAGTTTAAATCATGCAACGTAAAACTGAGTCTTCCAAATCAAGTGACATTATCAGTATAACAGACAAAGCAAGCTATCTATATAAATAAATTTTCTGTAATCTCTCTATTATCCTGTGTAGAAAGGTCATAATAATAAGTGTGATAGTATGATCAAAAAGACTGCTGTTTACAAATGTTATGGAGAAAAAACCTGAGGCTGTGAATGGGATGAAATTTAAGAATTTAAGGCTCAGAGATCAAACAACCATGGGAAGACCTTGGGATGAAAGACTAGATGTGTAGTTTTGCCCTTGATAAATTCTGGGAACACTAGCACACCTAGAGAGGAAGTCAAGGAGACGGAGGAAAAACGGTTGGCAGAAAGGAGACGGGATAAGGTTACGGAGCTGATCTGTGAATCATGAGTAGTGAATTTTGCAGAAGAAAGGTGTTCTGTTTAAATTGAGGCAGTTTCTAAGTAAGACTTTTCATTATTAAGGTGATTTTAAAATTGTTAATAAGTCAAACACTAGGGTTCCCAAACATGTAGAAATTCTCATCCCAAAGCACACATATACCTGAAACAGTAAATGTATGAGCTTCCTATAAAATAATCCAAGACAAATACAGTAGAGACCTAGATGAATTATGTCTTTCTAGTCTGCATACAATTTGAGAAAACACTTATTCTGAAGGTGTTTAGTTTTTGGGAATACTCGCTGTCAGACTCCCAAACCTACTAGATAAAAATCATTAGAGTTGATCAAAATCATAAAAGGCACAGAACCTAAAAGAGAATCAGTCTATTATAAAGCTTAGTAATCAGTCATGAGACTAGAATTCCCCAAGTGCCTTAAGAAAGAGTAATTGTGACCTGATTATTCTCAATTAGGACAACGAAAATAAGGCTGGCATCAGTAGTAGGCATTTTTTGGTTCAAAGAGGTTGATTTCCCCAAATCAGAGAGTTATGAGTTTAGCAGAATGAAAGAAAAAAAAAAAAAGCAGAAGAATACGAATGAGAGCTGAGAGCTCTGTAAGAACATATCAGATATTCAAAAAATACTGAAGGAATGGGACAGCTGTTCACTGATGACTTGTTCTCAGACCTGAAACCTTAAGGGTAGCGATTTGAATAAAATATCAAGGTAAAATCTTACAAAAAATCCAAGCTGATGAAAGAGGGGAAATAGGTTAAAAATTATATACATCAGTAGCTACAAAATAGATAAAGTAATGACAGGAGGGATGAGTATATAGTAAACATTCATAGCCACCTGGAAAAAAGTTACATTTTTAGTATGTCACAAAAAAAAGAAACAAGGAAATTTTAGCATTTGGCCTTTACTAGGTGGATACAATCGAGTTGCTAATGGTGCAGGGAGAGTGCAACATAAGCTTTTGGAGGTTTGTGTAGCTAGGGGACTTTGGGTAAAGTCTGTGAAAGGAAGAAAGAATGACTGAAGAAAGAGCTGCTGCAGACGTAGTGTGTAAATGGTGTGAAGATCATGAGAAATCTGGCAAATGGATGGAGCTCAGGATTAAAAGACCACAGCTGTTGGCAATGGTTTCTGAACTGCAGATGGCCCCACTGGAGGAGGTCTGTTTCCCAGCCCATCCCATTTGCCAAGAGAAACACTTACGCAGACGCTGACTGCGATGGTTTCATTGATGTTGCCCCACACTCTCCTGAGCTGTGGGGCAATTTAGGTGAGGAAGGAAGAGAGGAGTCTGTCAGCTCTTCTATGTCCGAGTGTGAGGAAGGAGGTTTGGTGGACTTTTTCTTTCCAAAGGCCTGTTTGAAAGAGCTTCTTAGCTGGAAAACAAATGGAGAGCAAGATTATTTTCCTCACTGCAGCACTTCGTGTGCAGCTCATGTTTTGAAGAGTTAGTTTGCAGATGCCATCCTAGCCACTGCCTGAGGTCAGTATGCAGAAGCAAGGTATTAACATATGCAACACAGTATCTCTAAAAACATGATAGGGTGCTTTGTTTTGACTTTATTAATCCAGCGCAGTGCAAAAGTAATGCTATGGAAAAAGTGCAGGACCGAGTGGTACGGCTGTTGGGGAGGGGTGCTCATTTAAAGCCATTAAGCCCCTGTGGAATCCCATTCCCATGGCATTCCCTTCAAGGGGTGGCTTTAAATAACCACTTTGCATCTAGGTACAGGCAGAACTAAATGCTGAAATCAAAACACAAGTCCAATTTACAGGGTTTGCCAATTTATTTTCCCCATTAAAACTTTGAATGGTCAAACTGTGCAAATGCTATGGTTTGGATCACAATCAAGAGGATGTAAGCTGGGACATGAGGTTTGCTTTGCTGTACTACTGAGAAGAATGTTAGCTGAAAGGTATATACTGTTTGTTGCAGTTTCCTTTAGAGTGGTAAGATCTCTGAACATACAAGCATTGCCTTTTCCCTCTAGAAGCTTGTATCCAGTATTGAAAAGGGACAGAATAGCCAAAGAGCCATTTATTTCAGGAGCCAAGATGAAAACAGTTTTATCTGCTGATTTTTTTAGTTTTTAACTAGACTATTTGTTTATACCTTTTTCTAAATACAGAACTTGTTCATCTTAGGAAAAATGTGGGGTTTGCTTTTGTTTTCAGAATGTTGTTCTGATCAAATCTGTACAGAACTCAATGACCAACAGGTTCCTCTATGAAAAAATGAGGTCTTCAAACACATTATTCTCATGGTATGATTGGAGAGTGGGGAGTGTGACCACTGACCTTAATGAGAAACATTACTTAAGTCCTTTCCAGCTCATGATGTCTAATGAGAAAGAAATGGATTTTGGCTACACTCCCCCTTTCTATAGCCTAAACTTTGAGATTAAAATGAATAAAGACAAACTGAGAAGACATACAGGATAATCTGGGTTTAGAAGGTATAAAAGCCTACTGCCAAAATAAATAGCAATCATGCCAAGATAGGGTTTTTTGTAGATGCATGCCAACTTTTCCATGGTTTATATTCACCTCACTTCCTCTAGAGTTCACCTTGCAGGAACATGAAAGAGTGTGGAATTACAAATCAAGGGAATGAAGGCTCATCAGTATTTTAAAACAAATATTTATGCAGATAATATTTTAAAAACAACAAAAACATATTTTCTGATTGTTTACTGAAAGTATTTGATTAAACCTTTAGCAGCATGTGGCATTTGTATGTTCCGGTTGAGAAACATCCTCATTTCTTTAAACATCATTCTACTTTCAAGTGAGAATTCTTAACAGATTTCAACTCCCTCCATAGCTGGGTAATATATTTGAGTCAAGCTTTTGAACCAAACTCCAACTCAAGAAAAATCAAACAGGGTTTCAATGTGGCCCAGAGATGGTTTTGGTCACAACAGCTATTTTATATTGTTGTTGTTGTTGTTGTTGTTTTGTTGCTGAGGCTGTTACTTGTACTTTTGTTTGTTTTAATTAATCTGACTTATGCAAATAAACCCCTGCTGATATTCAATAATTTTTAGTTTGCTTGTAGTTTCACAGTATGGATTTTAACACACGAATTTCTTGATATCCATCTGGCCCCACAAGAATATTATAGATGAAATGGACCATCATGTTACTCAGACACTAGGCAATAACGTAACAGTTAAAATATAGGTTTAAACCTGCTGAGTACTTACCCAGTTTTTCTTTTTCTTTTTCTTGGAATCAGCATCATTACCACTGCCGATACTTGAATGACTTGTAGCGCTGTTGATACTGGAAACACTTTCTGAAGAATGCTGCCGCCTTATACGTAAATCTAAAGAAAAGAAGTTACTGTGAAATGTGTCTCGGTTTCAATATAATAACAATTCTTATATTTCTGTAGCATCTTCCTCCTCAAAGAGAGTCTAAATGAACATAAATGGTATTGATGCTTGCAGTGGCTCAGATTCAAGCTATTGAAGTCAGTGAGAAACCACACAGAGATGAAGGGGGATGCATACAATTAGTCCCTACAACACTTAGGGGCTTCTCCAAACTGGGCTGTTCTTGCCATGAAGACAAGGACCCTGCACAGCAACCTATGCACGTGTACCCTCATAGCTGAGCAGTGCCTGTTACTCATGGGTTACTCAATGTATCATGTCAAATGCACCACAGTTCTGAGGAGTGTAGGCACTGCTTGACTTTGAGCAGCCCTAATCAGTGCTCAGATGCTACCTCTAATATACCATGATGGAAATAAACAGGCAGGAGCTCATTAAAAATGAATGAAACAAAGTAACCAAAAAGTGGAGAGTATTAAAAATGGTTGGTGAGGCTTTGAGTTTCAATTTCTTAGAAGTCTTTGATAACTATATCTTAATCACTGGAAATTACTCTTGCAGAACATGCCCACTAATACCAAGGGAAATTACTCTTTAGATTATTTTCCACTTCCTAGAAATTCGCTTTGCTACACTCAAGTCATGCAGTGAAATGACCTTAAGGCAAACACCTAAATAATGACCTGTCTAATGGAAGATCAATAACAGTCTCAAAAACTAATACTGCATTTATTTTTTTCAAGTAATTCCTTTGCTGTTGCTTATCACCAGGCACTTTTGAAGTATGTATTTATCATGCAATATCTGCCTAACTGCAATGACAAATTAATTTGACATCTGGAGTTTAAAACCTGCTTTCCTGCACTGATTTAGCACTTCATGAAGGAGCTGAGCTGTTGCCCATCTCTTAACAACGAGAACACCCATTTACAAAGCTACAGCTTTGACTGGATTTCCAAAGTGTAACCATGTCATACCATAAGAGTTCACTGGTGTCTTGGGTGCACTTCAGCAGGCAACTGCAGTGACACAGTGAACTCTTGATCAATTCCTGGCCACCCAGCTCTAAGAGGATAAAGCTCCAGGAACTCTGGCAGACAGGAAGCTTGTGGAAGGTTTCCAGCTCTGCAAATACCACAAGTATGCCTACCATCCACTGCAGAATGTGCTTGCCCTTGCAACAGAGTTCCCAAACAATAGAAAAGCAGTGACTTAGCTTTTTTTTTTTTTCCCCTGGGAAGAAATTCTGCATTTATTTTAATAATGACAAACCCATACCTTTGTGGGTATGATCGGGGCCGTTCAAGGCTCCTTGAATAGCAGCTTGTGCAGCAGAATTCTGAGCTTTCAGCATTTCAATGGTTTCCCTTAGCTCTATAAGCTCAGATTCCTGTGGGAAGAGCAAAGAGAGATCAAAATAATGGCAAAAGAACAATGTTTGTCTAAGCTAAAAGAAAAAATTACAAGATAAGAGTGTTCGAATTAAAGTTCATGGGACTGCTTGGGTGAACACAGGGCAACAATAAAAAGAATGCATACTTTCTCTTCAAAGATTAAAAAGTCAACTAACATATTCTTTTTCATTTATTTTATATAAAGCAATCATGCTATTTTTAAGAATAAAACAGTTTTAGTAAGGAGTAATCTATAAAGGGTCTCAACTGGCTATTCAATATAAAGTTAAGAGAAGCTCAATGACTTTATTGCAAAAGACAATTAAACCATTTGAATTACATCCTTTAATATGTGAGGCTACTGTTTAATGGATGAATTCAAAAGATTTAATTTGTTAAATAATAATTTAATTAAAAAGCCCCTGTTTAATAGAAATTGTCCTGCAAGTTGAAGTAAAATTACTCCACTTGAGTGCAGGAACTCCTGTATTAGAATGCGCAGCCGATTTTTATTTAAAAAAAATCTTTTATTATTGCTTTTATTACTTCCCTGTCTGTCCAGTCTGTACTTATGTAATGAGAGTTAAAGGAACTTAACCACAACAATACAGAAAGAAGGAAAGAAAAAGAATGTGTTCTAAACATTTTGGGAAAGAAACTTGGAGATGATCTATTTCAATGTTGCTGCTTAACCCCTTCTGGAAAGAAAACCTTCAGATGGAATTATACTTTGCAAAATATTTAAAAGTTTTCGTTTTAAGAAAATTTCATTGCAGTTGTGTTCTTCGCTCCCCCCCCAACCCACCCCGATGAAACAAAAGCAAGCAACACAAATATTTTCTATTCAGCTCACAATGAGTCTCACCACATTTCATCTGTTGGTGCTCTGAAATGTTATTTTTGTAGAGAGTGACAGACTCCAGTGGTGACTAAACAGCTCACTAATAAATGGTTTCTTTCACACTTTGGCTCAAGGAGGCCTTTCCACTAACAGGATGCTGCTCAAAATTCATGAGTAGAAAGTTGCGGAAGTTCAATCCTGGAAGGTGCTAAGCAGCCTCTTGGATCCTGAGCTTGGTACAAGGGCTCACATTAAGTTTACTCCTTATCATGTTTAGATTTTCTTTTCCCCCCCATTAGACAAAACAACACAGTGAAAACTCAAACTGTTTACTTATGGATAGGATGCCTAACCTTCATTAACTGTCTCAATGGAGATATTTTTCTCTACTTCAACTTCTTCCCTTCCTGTAATGCTATTATTCTGGAGGCGTTGGGAGGCTGGAATGAAGCACTCCAGCAGCTTGTGATAATTCTTTGTTACAGGATCTTTCAGTATGGAGTAAACCTAGAGTTGCATGTGTTTTAATTAAATTCTGGAAATGAAAGATTTTATCTTCAAACTATTTTATGACACGGTCTGTGTAAACCTGATGCTGCATAGTTTTTTCCAGATGCTGCTGGACATTCATGAAGATTTGATTGCAGCAACCCTTACAGAAAAATCTGTCTTATTGTCACAGACGTCCCTGTTTCCTTTCAGTGTTTTTTAAACAAAACTCTAATATAATTTGCTGACTGTTTTCTACATTAAAGCATCCATTAGATAAACCTACCTTTTGTTCAGCTGTCATTGTTAGACTTTGCAATCGGCCTGTCATATTTCCCAAGCTTTTTTCGAAAGCTGCTACTAGGTGAGCCTGTGAAAGAAAGACAGCATATGTCATGATAATGAGGACAATTTCCCCAGATCTATTTGATTTTTAAAAGTATGTTTTTCCTGCAAGCACATTTTTTCCAGCTCTTTAATATTAGTTTAAACTCAGACTGAGCTAAGTTGGATAGATGATTCAGCTAAATGAACCCAGTATTCCTCATGCTTCTTTAGCCCCCAGTGAGATTAACTCAGGTATCTTTGCCTGGAAATGAATTATGGATTTAGTTCCCTGCTTTGAGTTTACTGCTATATTGGCCAAAAGGAGTCTGCTCCTAAAGAGAAGTCTGGGAGGAATTATTTTCAATTACTGGACACTTCAAAACAGGAATTCAGGTACTTTATCTTGAAAAGCAAATTTTAACTTCACAAATAAAACACTTCAGAAAAATCCTGAGCCTCAAATAAAAAATATCACAGTCTTATAAAACGTCTTTGCTTAGTCTATTAATACTATATTCATCCTACATGTCTGTGTGTGTGTAGAAAAGTAATGAAAAACGTTTGTGAAATACAAATATAACATTTATAATATTTGCAAAAATATATATATAAAACAATCTTGAAAACTGGAAATGTTACTTCTCAGTAAGAAAAGCAATAATGTTGAAACAGATAAAAAGATTTCTTAAAAAACCCCCTTCTTTTTTTTTTTTTCCTAACCAACCAGTATCCTACACTGTATGCAAGCTAAATTTATACAAATGATACTTCATCAGATCTAACTGGCATTGAGCTTTGTAGGCAAAGAAGGGCAAGTGGTCATAAAAATCCCCAGTATACTAAGCCAGCTTCTACAGCCAAGGGAAAAGAACAATTTAATTTTTATGAAAGTCCATAAAATTCCATCCACTCTCTCACAACATCCAATTGTAAAAGCGTAAGGAAATGCTTATTTTCTCTTTACCATCTCAACAGTGGTAACAGGCAAAGTTTTCAAACATTGGCACTTGGA
Organism: Pardalotus punctatus; assembly: GCA_013400915.1. NCBI lineage: Eukaryota > Metazoa > Chordata > Aves > Passeriformes > Pardalotidae > Pardalotus > Pardalotus punctatus. The sequence continues at coordinate 44,315 of VZTX01015266.1, forward strand.
AATATAACTCAAACTCATCATATTTATATGCACAAATGGATTAACTGAGCTTCCTCACTGAGAAAATTTATTTTTTATTACAACAGTGCAGGCACACACAGTGCCTGGCAAATTTTTCAGCTGAAGATTTGCATGCTTGTACAAGCATAGTTCAAATAGTTTGAACGTATGTGGTTGTACTGAATCCAAGGTATAATCAAGAAAAGACATGGTCCAAAAAGGATTCTGTTCTGCATTTTAGGAGAGGGAAATGAGGTTCTTGCCATCCTGCTCTATATATTATCCCTGCAACAGAAGAAGATTATCATATATATAATAACGGCCTACTTCTGCATCCGCACTTCAGAGCTGTTATACTGATCAGTGGCTTTTGTGTTTTTTAATTAATTTTGGATTGCTATAAATACTTACACATCTTGAATGCCCCTTATTTCAGTCTTATTAAAGTTACTGTAAGTTTACTCCTTGTAAACTCTGTTATTAGTAAATTATATACTCAACTACTTAAGGGTATAGTGGTCAATCTACCTGCTTTCTGCATCTGCAGGGATATCTTGGGGATAACTCCTTTGGTAAAGGACACATACCACAAGGACTAACTTCTGATAAACCTAAGACTAGATACATATGCAATTCTTAAAGATTAATTAGTAATTGCATATATTCCTATTTTAACATTTATAACTTAGGCTACATTCTTGAAATGATAATCTTAAATAAAGGAACCTGGAAACCTGTCAATCGATCCTACAGCCTTTGGTTGTTTTCACTACTCTATTCCTCTGAGAAATAAAAGTAATTACTTTTTAAACTTACTTTTCGATTTATTAATTAGCTACATATAAAAAAATATCCAGACTAATATATGGTGCTTTTTTTCCAAAGTTGATGACCACAAACCCAGAGCACAAGCAGAGACAAAGTAGAAGCATTACTACAGAATTTTAGCCAAATGTCTCTTCATTACTTGTGTTTAACAGGAAACTCATGGAGCTCACTGTTCCCTGCCTCAAAATGAAAATCAATGGCTTGGCTGATGGCCCGTGGTTCTGCTTTACTCTGAGAATTACAGTGGGGACTGAAGGCTTGAAAAGAGGAATAATTTGTTTAATTATGCATTGCTTTTGTCCGTTTCTCACAATTAGACTGTAATAACCACAGTACTTTCGTACCAAACTATGCATATTTGTGAAAAGTATTTTCCTATTCCACAGCTACCATTTCATCCTGTATTGTACATGAATAGATGACAAGGAACTTACAGGGAAAATTGAGTACTAAAAAGCATCATTAAAAATGTCATCAAAGGTCACTGAAACTGTTATTTTCTGACAGTGTTTACAGAAAGACAGCCATGTCACAAGGATTCTTACTAAAATTCAGCCTGTGACAGAGTACATTACTGTCTTGGAATATTATACCAACCTTTTTGCATCATAAATGTAATTGGATCAAGATGATGCATTTTTCCTAACTCATTTCAGATAAAGACTATCAGGTTTTGATTTGCACATAATAAAGAAATATAATTCAAAGTCCCATTGACCAAAAGTATTCAAGAAAAAAACCTCTTAATTGCATCCTTAATTTTTTAAATGTTTATTATAACTCAATACTCTTCTATTGAAGTATTAATTTTACATTCAGTATAATAAACTGTGCTGCCTTTCTCCATAGTAGCTAATAGTAATTTATTCAGCTGTCTAGGAACTTCTACTTGTTGAAAACTTAAGCAGATTTTTCCTAAAGAAATACTATACAACAAAACAAGAAAATTTAGTACGAAAAAGGCTAAATTAACAGTATACTTATATGTGTGTTGAAATATACATAAAACATATGTATATGTATATATTTCCATTTGAGATCAGGCTTTGCATTTAAACAGTTCAATGCAAAATAATTCATAAAACAAAGAAAAGGGAAAGAAGTATCTGTGTCTTTAATAATGTTCATCAGAAATTATAAATTCTAATTATACACTTTCTTTACACTTAATAATTTGGTAATTTATGTGGATTTGATTGCTAATCCTCAATTGTTGAGGATTATTTAATTTATCTAAAAGTTCCATTCTTTCATTCTTGTAAAAATATTTACGAATTTTTGTTTTTTGTGGTTTGTTTGTTTGGTTTTTTTGTTGGTTTTTTTTTAAGTTACAGCCAGTCTCTCACACCTTAGAAATCTCTGCATTAGATCCAGTAGTTTAATTCATGGCATACACACACCACTGCAATACTTCAACAAGTAGCCTGAATATTACATGTGTTTCATATAACGCTCATTCTAAAGTAAAATATGTCTTCACAATTGAATGCAGTATTTGTACTTGAAAATAGACATCCTGAAATTAGAGTTAAGTAACAGGGCATTACTGGGAGAATGCCTACAGCACAATATATCCATCATTAACATGACATACATATTAGATACACTGATGTACAGATCTTAATCTGCAGATATCCTTCACGTATGAATTAATTTTGACTCCTGTTAACATGTGAAATTCCCAGTGGAAATAGCCAAAGAGATGTATGCTTAGGGAATGGCTTCAGTGCTAAGATGACAGATTTGAGTTTAAACATTTCCTTCTTAGAAAACCATCTCACCAGGCAAACCCCAAATACCTCAGCTCTCAGGTTTACAGCCTATCCTGACCATGACATTCACATATGAAACATCTATCTTCTGAAACACTTTGGGATCCGACCTGTGGTGTTTAGATTTATAAAGCAAAGGCAAATAAATAAAGTTCCTCCCACCTGGCACGGCTGAATGGAAGGAGGTGTGAAAGGCCAGAAGAGATCGGGCTGGCTGCAAGCAGCAGCTGCACATCTGCTGACCTTTCCTGCCGGCCGCCTGCTCTTCCCGCGCGGCTGGGCTGGAGGATAGCGGTTCAGAGCCGGCCAAACAAGAGCATCAGCCAGCAAAGCCCCTCTGCTTTCCACCGGCATCCTGCGTCTGCTACAGTTTGCAAGCTGCACCCTTCAGCTTCATACAGTACAAAGCACTGATCAAAGTCCCCCTGAACAGGCTGGGTCAGGCTGCTCACTGGAATTTGAGCCCATGTCAGTCATGTAGGAAGGCTGCTGGTTGGACATTTTCCTGCACTGAAAACAGGCTCTTTCTGAATTAGCATTGAGGTTTGCCCTTCAGCCGCACTGAGAGAGATGCCAGGGGTAATGCAAGAATCTCAGAGAGTATCTGTAAATTAAGCATCCAAACAACAGCTGGACCCTGCTTGAATTTAATCATATGCAGAGAAAACACTCTGGCATTTTCGGGCTAATCAAATGAAATAAACTGCTGAAATCAAGCACAGTACTTGAGTCCAGCCAACAAAACCTGAACAATAACTGAAACCAAGTAAGAAAATTTTTAGCAGAGTTTTCAAAAATGCCTGAGAAATGCTATAACTTCCAATTGACAGATTTTGGTATAAAATAATGTATCAAGCAAAGGCTTGATTAAATTAGTCTAATTTCAACCTGCCAGTCTTTTAATGACTTATGTACTAATGTCACCAACAGGCTTCTGTGGGGAAGCAAAGAAAGGCACAAATAGTGTTGAAACGAGATGAATAAGATGCTCTTTTTTCATTTGTGTGTAATACTTTTGCTTAGTTCTACAAAGGGAAATGGTAACAACAAATTTGCATCTGAGATGAACTATGAGGGAACAAGATTTCTGACTAGTAACAGTTTCCTTCTTCAGATCACGGCAAGGCAAAAAGTGCTGCCTATTTTCAGACCATGAAGGTATGGAAATTTGGAAGAGCTTGGGACTGATGCTAAGATGAATGCATTTATAGCAAAAGCATCAGAAAGGACAGAGCATTCTTCTGGTTGGCGAAGGCGCCACAGAAGATACTCTGTTCATACAGCTCTCTGTCTGCCACAGAACAAAGACAGGCAGTGACAAACTTTTTGGCATTAATGTTTGTTCAAGTCTTAGCCTTACTGACATACAAACATGACTCAAAATGAGGGTCACAGCTGTACTATCCCTGCAGAGATTTGATTTCTCCTCTGAGAATAAATTCCAGATTTTGTGATATGGATGATTTCTCCTTTAAAAGGCAGCAACTGGTGAAATATGTCTCTTAGACTAGAAATGATAAATGAATAAATTCAAGGAAAGCATGCTAAGGCAGTACAAGTTCATGAAATTTAGAAGCCCATCTAGGTTTTCCGTAAGTTTGACAAGTTAAATCAATTGTTTGTCTATTACTCTCAGAATTTTTATGGAAAGTACTTAATAACTGGCATTTAAATATCAGTTCTGTAAGTAGACTAAATTTCAGTGGCTCTACCGCAATTAAATAGTTGAATATACTCTCTGCTTTCAAGCTAGATTTTATTTCTGATGTTTAAGTGATACTCCATAGAATTTTTTGTATATAAAGTGCTCGAAGGACTGACAGAAGTAGTGCTAACACATTTAAGCAGTCTCTTTTGATTGTTTGGATTTATGTGGAAGTGTTGTTTTAATGCTTTACAAATTTGGTACCAGAAATAGCAGAGAACAAGCTCAGGACCAGGTTTATTGTGAAACACTTCTCAATTTTTTGGTTTTGTAAAGTACATATCTCATGAGAACATCCTGCCAAGAATGTTTACTCCCAATATCCAGTAATATCTATTTTTCTTTTAAGATTGTATTAATTGTGAATACAATCTTGTTCATGCCTGGAGATTTTGAAGCCCCTAAGTTTCATGTTCCTGAAAAATTTAATTTTGAAGGAATTTCTACATGTTCAGGATTTGGCAAGAGGAAAGATTTCTCTTGTACCATTTAAAAAATGCATGTGCTAAATGGATCAGCCTTAGGGTTTCTTGTAGGTTTAGAGTTTAAAGAATGTCTCCATGGACATGGATTAGAAGGTGTGTAACAGTCAAAAGAACATGATTAAATTAACTCAATGTGGTCCTTCTGGATAGGCAAAAGCAGATGTATATGCATATATTTTTAACTATCCTATTGAAATGTTGCCCTCACAATTAGATCCGTAGAAAAGCATTCTTGCTAGGTGTTCAGAAGCCCAGAGGCAGTAGGTAGGACCAGTTTCCCAACGATCCAATCTGATCTACACAGATAAACCCAAATTTATTTCTTACCCATGCAGCTGATTTAGTTTGAGTGAAAACCATGCCAAAATACCCATTTTTAACTTCACTCAGTTTCTTTGAATTATGGGCCAAATCTGATTGTACCTTGGAACTGGCTTTGAAAATTTGTCTAGAATAAGTAATATTATTAGAAACCAGCCTGTACAGTGTTTACTCCATAGAAAGATATATTGGCCAGAGATACATTGAAGGAATTCTAAATAACACGGAGGACAGATTGGACACAATTTGTCCAAACAAACAAAACAATGCCTCCGTTGTCTCAGCTGCAGAAAATGCTCTGACATCCTCACCTGGTTGCACCTGTTGCTGCATTATAGACTACAGCATTTCTGGGTTGACTGACAAGTGATGCAGACTAAATAGAGTAATCTTTCAACTCTCCCTTTCAACGCAGCAGTTAGAAAGAATATGGTGGTGTTTTCTGTCCTGAGCCAGCGGAAGGAGAGAAGGGCACACTATTTTTCTGACTGCAGAGTAAAGAGAGGAACAGTACCAGGGGCCGGACTTATCACCTGGAACAGGCACAGAGCACAAGCCCACCAAAGGCAAACAATTTAGTTTTACTGATGTGACACCCCTGTTTAGAATCATGAAAAGGTTTGGGTTCGGAGAGACCTTTAATGATCATCCAGGCCAACTCCTGACTCTGGGCAGACGCATCTGTCACTAAATCAGGGGCTTGCTGGAGTCAAGAGAACTCCCCTGGATAACACCAGGGCACTCCGAGGGGTGTGTCTGTGATCGCGCTGTGTCACAAGCACAGCCATGGCCCAGCTCCCTGGGCTCCCCACTTCCGTGCACAGCTGTGCACCTCTGCATTTGTGATGGGAAAAAAAGTGTCCTGCAGAGAACAACAGACTCATGAGTAAACACAGCTACCCATGGCATGCTAAATTAGCTCTTCTGACCTCTCAGTGTGGGTTTTAGTTTGTTCCTCTCAGGACAGGAGAATGAAGAACTGCCCAAACTGGTAAAGATGAAGGTCAGCATCTAAAATATGTGAGTGAAGGAACCCCATACCCAATATAGATATGCTGGCTATTCTAGCTGTGCATTCTCATATGAATAACCCAACTCAGAATCTAGATTTTGAATTTAAAAACATTGCAGTGCCCCACATCATCTGATCCACTAGTTCATTCTCAGTACTTGGAAGAGTCTGGCAACCTACACTGCTACAGATGTACAACTACCCACAGGTCCTCTGCAGCCATCTGAACAGAGAAGAAAGTGCTAAGCGTAGCTCTTCAACATTTTCATCTGTGGAAGTTCTAAGAGAACAAGCAGCTTTCACAGAGCTAGAGATTATTTTCTCATAACATGAAATAATTTCTTTAAAATTAGAGCAGTGTTTATAAATCTAAATACTCAGGACACCTACACTTCAAAGAAAGGTACTCTGTGGGTTACCCAAGATATCAAGAAACTGCTTTCTTGAACTGAAAAATGATACAGTCCTGTAACTGCATCTCAGATTTCCTTCACAGAAGAAATGATTATTATATCCTGAATTGCATTTAAAAATCAAAATACTACAGATTGTTCAGTAACTATCCAGTAACTTCACCTGACACCACCGTAACCAGACAGGATTGGAGGCGGCATTCTCTATCTGGCATTATTTTCAGGTTACATGTTCAATAACTCATCTACCCGATATATGTCAATTTGAAGGAACACCAGGAAGCTCTCTGTGAAATAGCTGACTTTTCAGTACTTACATATACCAACATTCTTTTTGTAGCATATGAATTCTATATATGCTTGTGCAATGTGCTTCCCTTCACACCTGACTGCATTTTGCAGGGCTTACCTTTATGCAATGAAACCCTAATGAATTCTATCACTTACACAAATCATGCCTTTTTATTTGTTGTGTCTCCTTACTTTTGGGGTTTTTTTTTGTAATTGAGTCTGAGAAAAGAGTGAAACTGAACAGGACAGGACTGTCACATCCAAAGTGTTGAAACTCTCCATTTCCACTGTCCACTTTCTATTTCCGTAAGATTTCTTCTACTTGTGACTGGGGCACTACAGACATTTAATGAAGTAATTAATTTGAAAAAAAACCCAAATAAATAAATAGTAAAAATTTCCCAGACTATGTGTTGAGTAAGAGCTATTGATAATGTATTCTTTATTGTTAAAACCAAAAATACTTACATTTGCTGAAAGCTGAGAAGTAAGGGTAGCAACTTTCTCCTGTGATGCAACCAACTCTCTCCGTAGTTTCTGAATTTGCTAGAGAAACAACAGACTGTTGTCAGTATGTCAGCAATTTTATTTCTTGTGGTTATTTTTGTAAGTTTTCTTGAGACATCACCGATAGGTTTACAATGTCTTAGCTTCACATTTTATTCTCAGAATTATTCAGAAATATGAATTATTAGAAGTTGTCTCCTAGTGTTGCTCCAACAGTTTTCTAGCACTTAAACAGCGTATGAGCGAAGATTCCAGTTAAGGGAGAACATATGGGCGAACGGTTAATTACTTCATATGTACTATCCTCTGTTTGCAAGGGAAATGTCATGGGTTTTTACCAAATCCCGTTAGTTCCAAACATATGCTCAGTGCAGTCAAGGAGAGCCGCCCTGGCTGTGGCCTGAGGTTTTGAAACGGGAGCACATTTGGGTGAGGGTCACTGTGCCTGACTGTAGACATGACGAAAGCAACACATGTTAAATGGCTACATTAGACTAAAATAAAGTGAAAAATTTACTCCCACACTGCCTGGCATGAAGAAGACTTTGATGGCTACCTCAGACAGATTTTTTTCTCTATGGATGTCTAAAATTAGGTGAGGTAAAGTAATATTTTTTTTCTGTAGCACATACTCCCTCCAGTCCCTGAAATTCAAACATGCAGCCTCTTTAAAAGTTATATAGTATTCATAAACTTGCTTGCCAACTTAAAAGAAAAAAAAAGTAGCTTTAAATGTGCTTGTTGACATGAAAATAAACTTAATTCAAGACTCCTGTATCCTTTAATGAGAAACAGAATCCTTAAGAAAAATATCTGTTTCCATTTCAGCTGTGGTAGATATCTAGCATGAAGTTTGCACATCATTTTAAGCTCATTTTACCCTATTTGAGATTTTACAGGGACTTCTGGGCATTGTACTGAACTTAGGCACAGCATGGAGTTTCACTTTGAAGAGCCTTTCACATTCAGACATAAAAGAAATTATTCCAGACTAGAGAAGTAAAATGGGTAAAACTAGCCTAGGAAAGGGAACATGTAACAGTCACTAGTAAAGAATATTGCAATACTTTAGTTTTATGACTCCCATGAAAACCAACAAGGAATATTGCACAAGCATTCAGAATGAACAAGTTTCTGTACTTCTGTAACACAAAAATGGTTCAGTCATTTACACTAGCTCAGTGCAACAGGGGCAGATCATCAAGCTGCTCGCCACCCTGGACTGACCTTTTTATTTTTCCAACTTTTCTCTTTGATTTTTAAATGCAATTATTTGACATTCCGGCTTAAGCTACACTTTCATGATGTTCTTGCAACTACACGAAGGTAGGTCTCATGAAATGCTGTTCAACATCTCCTGCAGGATCATTTCAAGCAGACCCAGACACTGAGAAAAGTGCGTAGAAACACACAGGAAAGAAATGTTGTTTCACCTCTATATATAGCCCTATATAAAAGGAGATAAAATGAGGAATTGTAATTTACACTACTGAGCTCTTTAGCTCCTTTGCTTTAAGAGAAGTGAACTTAAACAAAATTATATTGAAATATATTGCAGCAAGTAGGGAGGAGTATGTTTATTTGTTCAATTTCCTCAAAATATCTTTTTGTTGACTTTTTCTTTGATTATAATAGTAAAAATAGGAGCAGCATAAAGGCAGGACTTGGAAGGCACGTAGCACTGTGAAGGGGAAGTGCACCCCTTGGTGCTGTATTTTATTGCTGCTTCTCTTTGGTGCCCTTTTAATACAACCAGGACTTCATTTTGAGAAAGGCTGTAATTGTATCCAGCTGCTGACCCAGGCTTGTCACCCATTCTTATACACTGTGAGGAGAAAGAAGCTATTTTCCATGTCAAATTTGATTTATATCTGAAATCAATCTGCATTGCTCTGAAATCCATCAAAGTGGTCAGTTTCAGAAATTTAATATAATGCAAAATGTGAGGGAGAGGAGTTCAAAGCGATCATTTGAAGTATTTTTTCTCCTGAAAGGCAGCACATTACCTTGAATTGCACAATCCCTCAGATCCTGCACAGAGTGGTATTGAGTCTGAAATCAGACCTATCAGAACTCCTCCACTCAACGTCCAGTTGTCACTGACTCTTTCATCTTTTCAGAATGGCAGCAGGAGGCTTTCTGCAGCACAATGCTAAGAAAACACCTTCTAGTACACTAAAAGCTGCACCAAGTTTTCACCAATACTTCTTAAAAAGTGATGCAAAGACACAGGGTATATTTTTTCCAGCACCCAGGCAGTTTAGCCATAGCAGGTAAACAATGAACTATGAAATAATATAAGGCAATACATAAGTATAAAAATGAAGAAAAGTTCTTACCTCTGAATGTGCCTTTTCTTCTGCCTGAAAGAAAACAAAGAAGAAATGGCTTAGAATGAGTGTGCAACATAATTGCAGTAATAGAACATAAAAGCCAGCTACACTGAAGTGAAATTAATAGTTTCATGCATCCATTACATCTAAGGAAGGTATCCAGTAAAAACAATAAATGGAACTCTTTTCAACTCACTTGGCAAGGCTCCAGCTGAAACCCCAAAGAGCTTGCCAGCATACTGACAAAATGAAACAGTGCAGAAAGGGAAAACAGGACCAGAACTGCAGAAAGTGCAGCTAAATTTCTAAAACGTGAATGAAAATTTACTGTGCTCTCACTGCATGGACCTTCGTCTGACATAAAAAGCTTTTATGCTGCAACGATTATTAAGGCTCCTGGACTTATATTTGTTTTACTGCATACCAAGCAATATTCCTAATACGATAATAACTAAGCCCTGCTAAGAGAAGTTGAGAGCTCACCTGTAACACATACATTAGGGAAGGTGAGGGGAACTTGCAGTTTAATGTAATTTCTTCCATACAGAATACTGAACAGAATATTAAGGGCTATCAAGGCATGTTAAAGTTTTCAATTCAACTTGCTAATATTATTTAATAATACTGTAATGTATTGTGTCATATATTGAAGCTATTTACTCAGCAGCTGTTTTCAACAAGCTAAGAAACTAAACCATTGCAAGGCAAACTTTTGAAAAGAATTCAATTTCTGAGCAGGATTAGTCCTGTTTAGGGGACATTTGGCAGACAGAGGAATCTTGCTTCAGTGGGATTCTAATGGAAAAGAATGGCATGCCATGAGAAAGGAGCCCTTTCATAACATAAAATAAGAATCAGTCAATGTACTGGAAATCAATCCACCCCATGGTCTGAGGTGGCCCAAGTTCAGAGAAGCAGTCTAACATTGTCTGGAAGAGAAGTAAGCTGTAAAAGAAAAATGTAGGTAGATGAATTATCTATAAATAACAGTAGAAACACTGAGAAAACCCAAGGTAAGGGTTCTTCAGAAGATTCTCTGACATCAGCTAGTCTGCCTTATTATGTGTGATTACAAATTATTACATCTCATTTTAAGCCTTTATTAGGCATTAATTTTGTGCTGTTAGAATTTTAATGATTTATAATAGAAATGGGTTATTTTGCTTTACCTGGTGTAAGGGGAGAAGATTTCTGGAAAACGCCTCTTTCCTTACATGCTTTTCTGTCAGCAGTCTCTAAACAGACTAATGATATGATATTTACCTTGGCAACACTTGGAAATGCTTTTGGCTGAAACTACTGTAGTACCTGACACATCACTACGTTAGGATAATTTAGTATAATGATACTTCTTTTTCCAGCACTGACATGGCACACATGCTGTGACACACTAACTTTCTGATCTCTCTTTGCAAAAAGGAGATCTGCCTTCAGAAAAAAACAATATTCTATTCCCATTATTGTTACACGAAATATGCAGTGTATGAGAAGTCACAAATGGAGTGAGGATGACGATGTCCCCTTACGATTTCTTCTGTGACAACAAAAGCAAAAAATCAGGGCTGGACACATTTAACTAAAGCTGCCATGTGGGGACACGGTGCTTGTCCTGAGGCCACCAGAGCTGCTGCTGACGGCACTGCTACGTGCTGGCACCACACAACTCCCTCACTGCACAAGGAGCTGCTGCCTCCCTCCCTGAGCTCAGAGAGGTGGCTCCCACAAGTCCCGTTTTGTGTGCAGTGAAAGAAGTAAATCAATGAGAAAGAACAGGATTCTGGACATACTATCAACTTAAAAAATAAAATCTGACAATCAAATACATCTGAGCAGTTTTTACTTAAGTTCATGCTGACACCACTGTAACCCAGGGCTCAGCCATTGTTTCAATAGGCTATAAAAGGAAAAAGTTCTTTTTCTCACTCTAAGTCTCCATCATATGCATGCATCCCATCCTTGCAAGGATTTTTTTTTTTTTTGGAAGTCTTAGAATATTAAGGTACAAATGACACATCCTTACACAACCCCTTTGAGCATGGGTTAGCACAGTCAATGAAGCCTCAGGAGTCAAGGTGTAGCTAATGCTGAGAACCAGTGTGAGAAACTGGCAATTAACTAAATATGTGAAAACTTAAGTGTTTCACCTACTGAGCAGGAGGGGATTAAAATGGGAGACAATCTATCACAATTTTTTCAATTACTTGGAGAGCTAGATGTATTCACAGCCAACACTGAATCAGTCTACTATGTCTGCTTACATGGTATGTTTTTCTGTGAAACGAAATGAATGTCTCTGTACATGCATATCTCTACAGGCTAGATTTCCAGTCTATGCAAGTTAAGTCCTGAAAACCCAAATGCAAGTCAAGAAGAAAGCCAATATATATGGAAAACAGTACTGAATGCAGAACTTCTGTATTATTGGACTTACTCAATGAAAGTAACAAAATGTCTCTTCTGAATCTCATATGCCATTCTTAAAGAAACAATCTTAAAGAGAACAACTTGAAGATTTTCAACTCTCCTCTGGTAATTATACATAAAAGTCTTGACCTTGATTTAGTACTTTATCTGAATGTCTCCAGTGATTAAGTCACAGAAAACCTAAGCTCTAAGGCTTAAAAAAACAATGCTCAAGAATTCTGATAAATACATTTGATTGAGATAACCCTGTGAAACTCTCCTATTGTTCTCTTCATTCACCTGATGTGATACTTAGTGAGTTTTAAACTTTTCATGTTTCTATACTCCGCTTGTGCATCATCTTTTGATTAATTGCTAAAAAGTTTAAACTTTTTTCACAGAGGGATCAAGCAGAAGGAACTCAGATCAAAAATATTCCCTAAAAGTCAATCCTGGTAATTTTGTCATACCAATTTCTTTCTGGCCCTTAACAGATTTTTCTGTAACTTCCACTATCTTGCCTACATAACCCATTACTTAAGAAGTGACTCTCAGCTGCAATGAGAATTCACAGTCAGACATGTCAGAAGATATTTACAGTATGAACTTGGGTAAACAATTTAATGTTTATTTTGTAGGAAAAATACTATTCTTTACTATCATGGGGTTTACTTAATATTTCCAAGATACTCTGTTGAAAGATAACAGGTTATTTAAATAGCAAGTGTTACTAAACTCGCGATATTACACAACATCAGAGCACAGATGCTGTGACTTACTGGGTGCTGAAAGCACCCTGTGTCACTTTATAACTTGATTTTTTTTCATCTACCAGTTTCATAACATTCTTCTAAAATCTTACATCAAAGCTTGAATTATAATTTTTGACACACCTTCCCATGCAAACTGATCGTAGTGTCTCATAGACAGGGAAATAGTTCTAGAGATTTTTTCAGCCACCAAAACATTAAGTGAGAAGCTTAACTGTGAATGTTAGTCATACCTCATGTGCAGCCAGTCTGTGTATCCATTCTACTCCTCCCACCTTCACCTCCCCTCCCCTGCTTCCAAGTAATTCAGGACCAGTCTGGACTGGAATTACTTGCAACTTGCAGTTTAAGGCCTGTAAAAACCTAAGGCATGTGTACTTGGTGTTTTAGATATTCCCTTGTATGAAGCTGTTTATGATTGACCAGTACTAGGAGAGGCCCCGTTGTGCACAGACACAACACACTTTCCAGCTACCATGAGTTCAGCTTTGAGACAGAGCCACTACAGGCTACAGATGCATCCAAATGCATGAGCTGGGAATTCCTAGGCGAGAAGTGCTGCTGGCTCTGGGTAGAGCAGCCCACCTCTGGAATGTCAGCTGCCACGATCCAACACCTGGAAGCACGGAGAGGACCCGGACTACTCATGACCGCCTGGAATGAAAGCAGCTACGCGGGCTGCTCTCCTGTGAAAAGGGGCTACTGCAGCATGTAATTGTAATTAGTGAGTAGGTTGCAGAGCAACTGCTGTGCATCAGCAAGGGAATGTCCAAACATATTTAACTGCCCCCCTATGGATGATTTCTTGTTAATAGAATGACTGAAGCAATAAATTATACAAAATATATTAAAAAAACCCATCAGATTAAAAAAAAACCACCAAAACCCAAATAGAGAAAAAAAACAATCAAACCCAGACCAACTTTTGGAGATAGAAACAAATACTACTCAATCTAATTAATCTGCCTAAGATTAAAAGTTATTCTTCTCTTTGTAAATAACATCTAAATGCTGTCACTTGCGAGAAGAAATCAGTAGACATTTAAACTGCAAATTGTATCCCCCTTACCCTAAAGCAATCTTGCGGTTTTCAAGAAGTTTACCTCAAACAGTGCCAGGATATAAATACTATTCTAAATTGTGCACTAGCTGAAAGTAAACAAAATCACTCAAAATGGTCAGCTACAACAGCATAAGAACTCCCATAAAAGAGACACTCTTGGACCATTACCTTCTTTTTAGCTTTCAAAATGTATACTAGGTGATTTTAAACAGTTACAAGCAATTCACATAAAAAGAAGAAAATACTGTTTTCTAAAATAGCATGCAGTAGTACAAAGATGAAAATAAATGTTCCTACTTTATTGCAGTAAAATTTTAATTCTTCTAGATCTCAAAGCACTGAAATTTTTGTGAACAATGAACAAGAACAGAGGCAGGCAGAACTATTATTTACAATGTCAATACTCACCGTGGAGTAGAGAGAGGATGTGCTGGAGACAAGTGATAATGAGGACCCATGTACTTTAAAAAAAGGAAAATACCATGAAATATTGATGAGAGCATAAAATTTCCCCCATGTAGCTCAATAAGTAAACACATTTTTAAAATAACAACCAATTTTCCACAAAGAGAAATTATGAGCTATCAGTACAGAATAGCTATTGATAGATTTCCCTGCATTTGGGCAGATTGTCCTATACAGAAAAAACTTTCCTGTATATGGGGCAGGTGAATGAGCTAATGACATTTTGTATTATTATCAGCAAACCAAGCATCACTTGTGTTGCTTTGACAAAAAATCACTTGATAAATGCACTCTTTAGGGAAACCAGAAATCGAGCTGTTTATACACCTGTCCTAAGCTGAGCAAATGATTTTAGCAAGAGACCACGCCTTGGAAAACACTTCACACTCTGTGGGGTGAGCAGCCAAGCTTTCCTCAGCGCAATGCTGCTGTGCAGACGTAGGCCATGGGAAGGGGCAACTGGGAGAGGCAGTGCCGTATTTCCCCATATCCTCCACAGGGTCAGCCTCAGAAGCATCGAGCTGCAGGGCTGCACTTTAAAAAATGGGGTTCCTGGCCTATCTGGAAATGGCAGATGAAGACTAAAACTTAAAAAATTGTCCCTTTCTGCTTCTGATGACTTTCCTGAGGAACACTACACCCACAGATAATTTTTAGAAAAGAGTATTTATTTTGTTACCTCTTCCTGGTTTTGTTTCACAAGACTTTTTTGATATTTATAATCTGCCAGGGTTTGGTAAATAAATTATCTTGCTTTAATAGCTACCTGGCATCTGTATGCAAAAACCTGACACTACAAGAATACTTGGATTAGCCAAATGGAGTTTAAATGTTGTTTTTTATTCACGGAAATGTGGTACACTGATCATTGAAACTCAGTGGCTTCCAAAGTATGTTTGGTTTTCAGTCTCGGGTTTAAATCTCTCAGCTAAACTCCCATTCTGCATTCATACACAGTGGCTCTATGCATTACCTCACTTGTTTCACTTTAACCTTCATCAGAGCTCCTATCTTAAAACACATCTGACCTTGCAACAGCATCATTTCATGTTAATCTCTAATGACCATAAAATGCTGAAAACTGTTTATTGCTGCTGCATTAACTTTCATTTACTCAGGTTGATCATGGTTATCCACTCCAGCTGGATATGAAACATAACCAATGAAAAAGATTGCAGCAAAGCCACTAGTGACCCATTACTGAAATTCTACATTTAATACCTCCTCTTCTATGCATAAATTTGCTTTGTTTTCTCTATCATTCTTCCAGTGTTTCCTTTGATAATTCTGTTCCTCAGCAAAGGGTTTGTAGTCAGCTCTGTCCTTGAATTATGTGATATTCTTGTGTGCAGTCAGCCATCCTCTCTGTGCTGACAACTCACAGCTTGAGTTGTCCTGCACCCTACTGCTAGTATTACACACCCAGATGTCTGCCTGATATATCATCTAAAATACAGTAGAAGGAATCAAAAAGTAGAAGTATTATTTGTCTGTTGTTTCTTCTACGACTTCCGCCCCCCCCCCCCCCCCCCCCCCTTTTATCTCATAACTATGAGCTTTGGGGCTACGGCAAAACTTTCTTTAGTTGCCTGTTATAAAGATAATTTATATTGTCATCACTTAGCAGTAAACAAGATTGATGAGATGGTGTTACAGAATGAATCTCCATGGAATTTCAGTTGTTTTTTTTGTTTAATTAAAGGGTGTGAGAACTCTGCATCATAGAAATTCTGAAAATTATCAGATTTACCAGAAATGTTAGTCAGAAGAAAATGTTACAGTGTATTTAATTAGGAGTTGTCAGGTGCTCTGTGGATGAATAAAAACAAAACCCAAAACCAAACCAAATCACTAAGTTCCAGATGTTGCACACAGCACTAAAGAAAGCACACAGTAATAATCTGCATAAAGTAGTGAGGTCAGTTTAAATGAAAGAATTTAAATACAGAAATTCACATAGTGTTTGCCATAGGAGGCTGTAGGAAAGTGGGGAGATGAAATGACTACAAAAGAAAGCAGATTCTAAGCAGCACTGGTGTTTGGGGGGAAAAGAAGGAAGTGGAGATGTAGGATTAAGAAAGCAGAGAAACACAGCAGTCAAAGTACACTCAGACATTTCATATTTAGAGGCAAAAAGAGTAATTCTCCAAGAATGGCTTCCCTTCCTCCAGAACTTCTCATCAAGGATTTGTACATGTATGGGATATGCAGCATTGCATATTACTGGGTGAAAGAAATACCTTCCATGTTTTAGGATGAGGAAGGCTTGTGTGTCCAACTCAACAGAATTTAGTAAAAACTTCACAAAATCATTTAAGTTTTCATGGTGCAAGGTGATGAAGAAGTATTTTAAAACTTGACCATGCTCTGGATATCTATTTTGGGATATGTTTGCTGACCTAAATAGTTACTCAGTCTTACCTTCTTCCATGCTGTCCCTGAATGAACCCGAGTGACTGATCGCTCGAGGTCTCTCTTCCAAGGACGTAGCACTGCCACACAGTTGGGAGTCATCATAGAGATCAAAAGACGTGTCCTGTGCAGGGATGCTGTTTGAACGCATCATGCTGGGTCCGGGAAGGTTAAACTGAGATAGGTTGGTTGGACTCACTGGAATACAAAGCTTTATTAATGAAGCACATTTCCATTAAGTGAATTTTGGTTCTGCACAAAATTTTAATGTAGGAGTAGCATGGCTAGGTGGACTTCATGCTGTTGAGAAAATGAAAGGCTTTTATTCCTACATTTAAAGCCACAACAAAGGTGAAGCAGATGGCCCCCAAGGAGCTGGAGCTGGATGATATTAGTCCTGTAAAACACATGGTAATATTAACATTGATGCCTGAACACAGTTTGGCAGCCCAAGACAAAAAATGAACGGGGGAGATTCAAAAGTTACAAAGGAATAAGGGGTTGTAAGTATTTTTACAAGCAGCTCTTCTAATTAATCAGTACCTGTATTTTATTGTTATATACCTGTATTACTGACTGCTAAGACCAAAGTTTATTTGCATATGCAAGACATTTATCCTTTGATTTTCAGGACCATCTACCACTATATTAGGTTAAAAATTCCTACACAGGCCAGCTGAATCTCATCCTAGTAAATAGGTGTAGTCAGTCATAGTTGAAATCAAGAACAGCATTGATGAACCTACTTTATGCTTTTGCAAAAATTTGTTTGCCGATAGGAAGGAAAACCTGGCTGTGGTTCACCTGGACCACACAATCTGAATGCCTAGAAGGAAAAACTAATTGTCTAGTCAAATTCAGCCTAAGTGTTTGGACTTTTATTTTAGATCATGCAAGATGTGCCTTAAGTTATAAACTACCAGAGCAGCTGTGTTGTGAGAGCAAATTATTCCACAGGCTTATGAAAATGGAAAAAGCAAAGGACAATGACAAAATAAATTTTAAACCCCATGATCTTATTGCTCTCTATTATGCGTGCAAGAACTATGAAAAAAAGAAAATAGGATAATTGTAAGCAGAAAACAATACAGTGAAAGAAATGCTGCTTACAAAGAGGTGTGTCTAAAACTACAGAATGAAAATTCAAAGCAGTGGCTTGTTTAGCCAGGATCCAATTTCATTTCTAAAAGTAGCTTATTTCAACTTCTTTTCCCGTATGCAATAAAGACCAACATTTGTATATCTGATCAAATTTCTTTTGAGCGATCATAACCTATAGAAGCCATAAGCTGTGATGGAGTGATAGAAGTGTTAATGCTTCAAAGGCTGCTACTAATTCCTCAGTAAGGGCCTAAACCATAAAAAGCTCATTGTGAACCTAGGCATGTGTCAAGTGCAGTGCAAATAAGTGGTTTCTATTCAGTATTAAAGAAAAAAAAAATTATCAAGAAAAATAAACTTGCATTGGATTAATTTGAAACATGATTCAGAAGAACTGAATCTAAATTTTGGCCTGCAATCAAATAAAACTGCAATGGGACTCACATCCCAAAATACTATATTGCATTCAAGGCTAGTATTTGGATTGGGCCAAGTGCAGTTATAGCCATGTCCAGCTACTGAAGTGTGTTGAAAAGGTCTGTCTCAAAGCAAACCTATGCATAGGAAAATAGTAATACTTAGTGTTTGACATTCACTAAAATCACTGGAAAGAACCCTATTGACTGTGAAACCTAAAAATTAATAGCTTTGAATGAGAAGCTATTTTTCAGCTCTGCCTCAAATTTTTATCTCCTTGGGCAACTCATAGAGAATCCATGCTTTTCTTTTCTCTGTGCAAAATAGGTGGTACCTGGCCCATTCCATTAACACCATGAGCTTCCCTTCTTTAGTGAGGTACCACAATATGGTGATGAAGATGTTAAAAATAAACTACCTAGTCTGCAGATTAAGAAATAGGAGCAGTTGAATTTCATGGTTCTATTATAGAGGAGGAGAAACAGCAAAGGGAAACAGCATTTACCCAGGTTGGAAAAGTGATATTTTCCAGTTGCAGATGAAGACATAGCTGAAGGAGAAACAAGCGGGGACTGACTGCCAGTGTCTTGCAGGCCTCCAGTTGAATGGGAGCGTAGCCATTCCTTGCCTTCCTCCTGACTTGTCTGCCGGGATGATGGTGCATATCTGAAAAATCACAGCTGACATGCTCAAGACAATGACAAGATGATGTCTTGGAAAGAAACAGCTATCACATAAATACCCTTCACCAGTTAGATAAAACAAAACCCTTGGAAACATCAAGTCTAGTCAAGTGATTATCACCAAAGGTTTTAACAAGGTATAATTTACCATTGGGATACAACAGAAAAAGTACAGGATTTGAACCCCCTTTCCTCTTCATCCCCCTCCCCAAAACAGCATTCCCTCCTTTTGAAGAGACAGGATGATAAACCACAGCAGACAGACAACTGAGCTGACAGGAAAGGACTTCAAAGCTATAGGAAGTGTACAGGCTGATGCAAAAGCGTGGAAACTGTATGGTTAGGGAGGGGAATGGACAGAATAGAAGCCAAGGAATGTGAGTGGCCACTTACAAAATGACATCTGTCACAAATCATGTGGGCAAAGGATTAGATGACAGGAGTGAAACAGATCAACAACTCTGGAAAAGGAGTTTGCATTGATAATGACAGCTACTCATGGTTATATGCACTTGGTCCGCTGCTCTGAATGCTACCTGGCATCGTGTCCTGCCCCAAACTGAGGGGAGGGAAAGGGACAGGAAAAATGCACAATTAGCAGAAACAAGTTCTCTGGAAGGAAGAAGTTTGGCAATCAAATAATTCATCAACTGCTTCCTATGGCAAACCAATAAAACAAGTCCAATGTGACATGTGGGCTAAGATGGAGAACTGGTAACTCACTGGCCCAGCCTCTCTTGGCTGGGCTGGAAGAAAGGCAATTCTGGCAGTGGTTAAACATTTAAATGGGCAGGCAGTGTTGGTCTTAATCATGAGATTGTTTTCAGCAATGTCTGCAATAGCCTGCTCCATTCAGACAGTGTCCTGCTGAGAAATGAACACCTCCTTCACTACTGTCATGAGCCATCAGTGTTCCCCAAAACAGCACAGCAGAAAGGCCTTTTGATATTCTGGCTTCAGGCTTGTGAGGCACAAGTGTTTCTGCTTAGAGAGAAGATTAAATGAACATGTAAGTTCTCGTGTTATGCTTTGGGTTTTGTACGATATTTTACAGCAGTAAACCATCTTGTCTTTATTAAATATTTACTTCCTTTCTCCTTTCAAAAAGACAGCTATGATCTTTGCCTATAAATGTGGTAGAGCAGAGAGTTACTGAATGGTTATCAGATTGGAAAGATGGCAAAATGAGAATTCAAGATCTGAGTTTTGGACTGGGATCTCTGCACATTAAATCAAACTGATTTTTTTTTTTCCTGGGATAAATGATCATTCTTATATGCCTATAAGCAGTTTTCTCACTCCATTTCACTTTCAGCTTTCAGCCACCATTACAGTTGTACAGCCACAAACCTCGATCATCCCATTGTATCCTTGAAGGGTGCCCATTATGCCTTTAATGTCTTCCACCTTTTCCCTTCTCTGCAAAACCAAAGTGATTGTTTTTAAGGAACAACTAGTGCAGAAGGGCAGAAGGTGCTTTTATAGTGACAACAGTTTAGCACTATCTTAAAATTTTGTAAATATTTATTGATAACTCATGAGACTTAACTGTGTCATTTCAGTTATGGGAAGGCTGCAGTGTCTGTGTGCATGCATACATATCCTTGCTTGCCAAATCTTTTTCCTGGTCTGGGGAGATGGACTTCCATGCTGGGTGACACCAGCCAAGTTACCTAATGATCTGCTTTTTTAACCATAGAGGAGAGAAGAGGGCGGATAAATTCTGTTTTCTGTGATGAAGATAGTTCTATTTAGTAAAGAGTTAGTAGCAAAGTTGGACTCTGATTATTGATGGATAAGGACCAAGAAACCTGTCTGGAGCAGGACTCAGTTTATACTTACAAACCTCGGAGAATAAAATTAGTATTTTTTAGCCCTACACTTTAATAGGTCTTCAGTTCAAACTGCATGATTATTTGCATAACTTCAAGTTCAGATCCACCTCTAAAACCTTGTTTTTCTCAATATTGTTTTCAATAATTAGTCCCATTGAATTGCATAAGTATCTTATTCTGTCTCTTTTATCTCTCCAGGATTCAATGCCTTTTAAGATTCATTACATAAGGAAATGATCCTTAAAAGTATTTACTCTCCATAGTATATCTTGAAAGAAAATTTATCAGTTAGGCAGATGTGGAAAAAAAAAGTCCATTGCTAAAATTTACATTTTCTGGTTTGAATCTAGATTCCAATAACTCTGTTGTACACAGGATCAGCAAAAGGAGAAGGAAAAGTAAAGGCAGTGTAGAAAAGGTTACAGGAAAACAGAGAAGTAGCAGTCATGCTCAAAAATATATATACCTTAATCCCTTTTTGGGCAGTGTATTTCTGTCAAGCTGCATGCTGTTAAAACAAAAAAAATCCCTAAGGACATACAGTAAACAGGACTGTTCAGAATTACAAATTTTAAAGCTCTACGTTTGTGTGCATAACAGAAGGTCATTTAATGCTTTTTAATATAACTTTCATGACTTACTTATTGGAGGGGACAATAGGACACGAACTGCTGCACATTCATTTTTCATCTAGACATGCTCTAGGCTGGGTCAATAGTAATTTGGAGACTGTCCAAGACAGAAAGAAGTGCTTCTTTACCATTTCTAACCTTCCTACAGCTTTGCTCTGCAATATGTGTGGGAATCATATGGTCACAGTATGAATCTTTCTTTTG
The DNA here is from genome assembly GCA_013400915.1 of Pardalotus punctatus. Classification (NCBI taxonomy): domain Eukaryota; kingdom Metazoa; phylum Chordata; class Aves; order Passeriformes; family Pardalotidae; genus Pardalotus; species Pardalotus punctatus. The sequence goes on from VZTX01015266.1 coordinate 65,967, forward strand.
CACAGTTGCCTATGATAAGCCAATAGATTTCCAAAAGAAATGAAGGTTGTGCTGCCTGCTAAGAGGCAGCATGGCCTTGCCAGAAGCCAAATGACAGCTCTGCATGTAGAAATGTGTGCTAAAGACACAGGCTCTTGGCTTTCTGTGGTTGAGGGGCTCACACAGTAAGGTGATGGTGGGGACAATGAAAAGTGGCACCAGTGCGATGTTATTGTATGTTCATGCACACACAGTGCCAGCAGCTGATTACCCAAAATCTGTGCCTGGAGTTTTCCTAATTCAAAGCCCATGACTAGAACGGCCCCACCAGCCTTCGTTCCAAGTGTTGTTTGGGCATTTCATCATAAAGTCTTGGTAAATCAGTCTCTGACTGGGTTGAACTAGTTATCATTAAGTAAGTATTGCAAGGTTTTCTCCCTTTAGAACATAACTTTGTGTCACCATATGGATTGAATGGCAAAATGGCTTTTGAAAGTTTCTGCATTACATATCATAATCACACCTCTGAGAGCAGCAGTAACCTAGGACCCTTCCTACCCTAGAAAAGGCTCACACCCTTATTAAAGATGTTTCCTAGGGTGCCAGGGGTGATGGATATCCTACTGTCATGCAACCTTGATCCAAGTGGATAAAGGCAGTGAGAACACTGTGTGCATTGAGAATACATTACTAGCAGGGCTTGGGCTAATGGAAGCAAACCACTCTTACCACCAGGAAGTTTTATAGACAATGTTGCTAGTTTAAAAAAGGGCCTTGCTCTGCATGCAGAGAAAACAAATAGAGGGAAAAAATTAGCAGGATTTCAGCACAGGCCCAGCTATCGGGGTCCATGTCAGACAGAGGACTGTATTTTCAGCATTTTGGTCCCAACATAACGAACAGAACCAAGACTGGTTGGTAAAAAGACAACATAAATTTGAATGAATAATTTACTTATTCTTTTTTCCTCACAGAGAAAAATGGGGCCTTCATGTCCCTTTATGTACCTTTATGCACCTCTAAATTTCAAAATGAATAAACATGATCATAATAACACCAGTTTTGTATGCAAACACTTAAAATCCAAATGAACAATATACTTTTCAATATTACTTTAATTTGGATATATAAGTATTTCAAAGTAATCTATAGCACATTATCTAAAATTAAGGGAGTCAGTGCTCCTTTAAAGCAATCTGCAGGCCAAAAGTTATGCCAGTTGTATAAGTAGGCTAAGAGTGACCACAGGGTTTTCCAAAATTGTTTTGAATTCAGATGATCAAATGAAATAGGGGTGAATATTCCTCAACATAAGCATGGAGTTATTGCAACTGCATAGAAGTGAGTGTAGGAAATGCTCATTCTGTGTTTTTAAAATACTGAAGCTTACAAAGATGCTCCTAGATTTCAGATAATTGTATGAAACCATTAAGCAGGGTTTCATGTAGCTATTACTTCAAACCAGTAACTGCCCTTATCTTTTTAATATCTGAAATCATTCATCCACCAAAATCTGGGCTCATTGCTTCCACAGAAATGGGATTTTTGGTAAATAGAATTGCATTTACCTCATGTATCTAAAAATAATAATGATAAAAAAGTCAGTCCTTTCCTGAAAGAAGCAACGCATACATGGACAAATACCAATATAAAGTGAGGATCAGAATATCATAGTATTCCTTATATTTTTCTTTGCCATGTAAATTGGAAAAAGCAATCTTTAAGAAACGTGAAAGAAGATGTAGGCTGAAGTTATCAAGCCCACTGTATCTCATTCTCTTTTGTTTATTTTGCACTGCTGATACTGACTGCAACTTCTATGAGGGAAATTACAGGAAGCCTTGTATTCCTCATTTTCATACCTGCCCTTGGGGTGAGGTTATCTTGGGAAAGAGCCATAATAGCATATCCTGAGCTACACCTAACTCTTTCAGAGCTGTTAAGGAATAAAACAAATTATTCCAAGCTAAGAAACAACTAGACAGCTCAGTGATAGACTGGGTGGGTTCCACGGGTCTCACAAATTAGTTTTTACAAATGGCTAGGCATATAAGAAAATCTGACACATGACGCATTGTTTCACACCATAAAACCACAACCATCACTTATGATGATAATTTAAAATAATTTAAAGTCTTGAAGGGCTTAAGTGGATTTCAATACACTTTCATGGCACTCAAAATGAAACATTCTTTTAAAGCAAACCAGAACAAGCCAGTCATATAACCAGAAACAACTTCAACTCTGCTAATCTTAAAATGCAGCTATTACTGCTGAGTAGATCACTGTTAATTCCTGTATTTCTGCATTTTTATGCCTCCCTTGCTGTGTCATTCAGACCAAGCAGAAGAAAGTCACAAATCTGCAATGCCCAACAGCAATTAAGGGTTAGAAAGAACTACTGGTGATGTGTCCACCTGGAAAATTTTACAACTAAAGCAGTAGTATTTCCAATTAACCCCAGAAGATGTTTTTATTTTAGAGTACAAGTACAAGTACAAGACTTATGTTAATCCCTCCAAATTGTTTTATGGTAAAATACGAGTGTCCTCCCATATAGGGAGCTACATTGCTATGATAGCAGAATTAGACTTTTCTAAATACTGCTAGTGCATAACCAGCAAAAGGCCCAAGAGACATGCAAAATCTGCTTTCCTTCTGAAAAACAAAGTATTTTGCTAGGTTTTACTGAACCTATTTTCTGGTTGTTACAATGGAATAGACTCTCATTGAAGGATGCAAAATTTGGCTGGAGTAAACTTTTGACACTCCCCTCCAGGAGCTGTCAGGCAGCTCTGTGTTGGTGCCGTATCCTTGCTCAGTGGGTAGCCTGGAAACTGTGGGCAGCATCTGATCATCCCTGGAGGGATATGTGGGCAAATATAGCAGAGACCTTGTAGTTTTGCTGGCTCCATGAAAGGTGACTGGCTTTTTTTGAGACAGTCAAGGGCTACTTTCCTTCACAGAAAACACAGATGTACCCTGAGATTCTGTTCTCATTTTCTGTGTTCTTTCCAGCTGCATTAAATCTTTCCTAAACTTGATGTCCCAAAGTCTCAAGTTAAAACCTTAACATGAAAAAGTAGATTGGGATAGCTACTTTCTAAGACTTATATGCGATATTTTAATTTTCAAAATGCTTTGTCCCAGCAACAGCACTGTAACCCTGCAGACACTTTCTGCATAATAGCCTCACCATTTTCCATTTTGTATCTATGCAAATATCTCCTGCCCTGTTATATCCACTCAGACTCATCTTCAGTAACTCTTTACCAGCTTTTCAAGCTTTTATTTTCCCCATTTGCTTATGAGAGTGTTATTTGGAATAGCACTTAAAGCTTTAGTAAGCTCAGGATTTTTATTGCATTTACTATTTTTCCTCTATTCAGAGAGCCTGTTTTCCTGCAAATGAATTAAATTAGTCTTATTCAAAAGGCTGTTCCTGACTAATCCCATGCTGGCTGTTACTTAACCTATTTTGTTTAGCATCTTCTGTATCTTTCCAGGCAAAGTGGCCTTCCTGTAATCCCCTTGCCCTCCACCCCAGCTCCCCTCCTCACTCCTTCCTCAGCAGAGACCCTTTGAAAACTGTTCTCCAGTTCCAATGACTGCAGGGTTTCAGGCTGTGTCTGGAGCCGGGAAATGAAAAGCTCATCAGGATCAGTAAACCTAAGTAACCTTTAACCCATTTTTTTCTTTATCATCTGTCATTAGCTCTCTCTTCTCTTTCAGTTTTTCCTACACTTTCTCGGTGTAGACTTTACATCACTTTCCAGTTGTATCTCACCTTGCACTTTGGTCTTTCTGATTTTGTCTCTATGTTATACTATTATATCTGATTATAAGGACTGCTGATTCAGCCTTTTGTAAGCTCAAGGGTGACTGCAGAAAAAGAAAAACCTCCTTGCAGATAATTTTATAGGCTATGCCATGCTATAATTAGTATTGCCTAAGGCATTTCAAATATAATCTGAGTTTACAAAGGAAAAATGACATAATCTAGTGCCAAACATATCTGTCTCCAACATTGCAAATAAAGGCTGTTGTTGTAAAAAAATACTTTGATACATGTAAGTTTTAATGTGTAAAAGAGTTTAGAAATTCAGCACTCGTATCAGACCTCTCAGAAAAAATCAAACTGCAAAAACCCTATTGGGGATATAATTCAAGAAATTACACCATTTACTCTAGGTACATATATTTATTTTGAGGCCAGATCAACACGAACAATGGCTCTCTCTGGACTCAATCATAATATCCCCATATGGACAAATTTGAAACTTAGAGAATATTGCCAACGGCAAAGTATTTGGAACCACTGAAATTAAGTCACTGAACAAATACATAAAGTATTAGTAGTGGGGGTTGCTCAGCATCTTATGCCAAGCCATTAATATTTGAAATGTGATGTTTAACATCCTGTGTATAAATATAATTTTTGGCATAAATGCATACTCTTCCATATCATTCTATTGACCTCACCATGCATATATGTAGCAGTGAAGGATTTTGTAAGCTTAGTATTAATAATTAAACTTTTAAGAAATAGTGTCAAATTCAGTTCATAGCACACAAATGCAAATTTCTATTTAAAAATTAAGGGCACTGCAAATTACAAATTATTCAGATATCAGTGTATTTATAACTACTGTTGTTAGTATACTTTATATTGGTACATGTTTTATAATTATTAAAGTAAATAATATATTAGTATACAATAGTAATATAATTTGTAATTATATTAGTAAGAGGTGTGATTTTTAGCTGATATGAATACTTAAGACTTATTAATACTTATGAATGTAACATAAGAAAATTAAATCTGTGCAAAGTTTCTACCTAGATTTCTCAAAGTTTTTATTGTGAGGTTTTTTTAAAATTCTGGTTCACTGAAAGTGAATTCCTTCTATGGAAAGGATAGGTGTCAAAAAATCTCTGAATCGAAGGCTAACGAAATATTCAATACTTATTTTGCAGTCCCCATGCGAGATAAGAGTTTCACTGTCAAATCCTGAACATTTTCATGGGAAGAAAAAGTTACTTAGTGCCTAGCAAATATCATTTTTTCTCTCCTGCAAAAGTCAAATAAATGGTCCACAAAAAAAAAAAAAAAAAAAGAAAAAACAAACAAAGAGATAAACAAAAAAACTACAAAACACAAAAAACCTTGGTTCAATTGTGCCAGGCCGGTTGTACCTCCTTATAATGTAACTTAAAGGATCAAACATCTACATATATAAAAATTCTTTAATAGAGTAAAGAGAAAAACATTTCCTTGCATTGCTTTGTCTGTTCTAGACACTTGCTGGGACTGAGCATAGCAAGGATCTCATCTTGAAAACTCTCTCCCTGCCACTGAAAGTGCCCTTCAGTAAGGACCTGTGCAATGATTACCACGTAAGAAGCAGCTCGCCAGGACCGAGTATTTTAAGGCAAGACTGGTGAGCTGACAGGCCAGGATCCACCAGCGCTGCCTGTGCTTTGAGCTAATGGGAACAGAAGCGCTGGGGTCCCACAGCTGGAGGTTTGCTTGCTCTGGAGCTGCCAAATGCTGGGACGGCAGGTGGATCCAGCATGCAGGAGTCGCTATGTGTCTGTGGGCTGTTTACACTTGCCTTTAATTAGACAACTTTCCCCTTTTCCCTCATTGTCTCCAGAACAAGGGAATGAAAAAAAAAATAATTCTCAAGGTAGAAAAAGTGATTGTAAAACCTTAAAAGGCAGTTGATTCCATATTCCAGTGCCTTTCAGCTTTCTTTTCTTCCTTCCTTTTTTACATAAAGGACTAAGCTGCTAATTAAACAGTGTCCCTTTAGCAAAACAGGTGGAGGGTTAATTTTTTTGGCTCCTGTCCTTTTGCCTCTCACTGATTTCGTGGTCACTGTATCTATAGGCAAGCTCACCTTTCCGAAAGAGTAGATCTGACGCTTCCAGTCCTCATGAGCAGGCTCTGAACCTCCTGAGTGCTTGTTGTCAGTCCAGAGAGAGAGCCATGATGGCTAAGAGGAAGGTCAATAGACTCGGAACTGGTGTGAAGGCTAGTCATGGACTGGTAACTTGGTGTGTCCTTACTGCCCGCTGAAGAGCTGCTCAGGTTGGCAGCCCACACAAGAGCACCTGATGTGAAAGAGTGCACTGAGGCAGGACTGGAAGCCAAGGAATGACTTAAGCTTACAACATCTGCATTTAAGTCCGAAGGTTTACTGAAGAGGGGGCTGCTGCTACCACTTTGCCCACCTGCACTGCCCATGCTGCCTGTGCCCGAGGATGGCGATTCCAGGCTGCCTTGCCGTGCCAATGTGGTACTAGGGCTGGGCATTGCCGATGTGGGTTTCACACCTTCAGTACTGGGTGCAGAGGCAGCTTTACCACTTGCCTTGGCACCAAACAACCTAAATGTAAAACAAATAGCTTTAGAGAAACTGATAGCCACATTAAACATTTATGGCGCAACATCCTAAGAGCCAAACTACACATTTTTAAATACTGCTACTAAAATCATGCCTACCTAGTTGATCAATCACAGCGCAAATTTCAATTCACTTAACCATATCACAATAATCATGGTGTGTTTCTTTAGAAACAGCTCTTATTGACTGCTATTCAGATGTGCTCTTTGTACAGAGACCCTCCCAGAGAGGTAAAATAATCACATTTTTGTCTTATTAGTTCATAAACAGATTACACTTTCACCCAAATTCAGTAGTTAAGCGTTGCCAAGTCATTAGCTTTTAAACTCCTCACTTCTCAAATCTGCTTAAATGATCGCAACAAACAGTTGCAGAATCCTTCATAGTTTAATAAACATCTAAGTATTTGTGCAAAGTTTCCCTCTTGTTGTCTCTTTGCACAGATGGTCATACGGTCATCAGTCATGTAGTAACCACTCAGACAGAATAAACTGCACCATGGCTAAATGGGCTCAGTTCATCTCCAAGGGCAAGAATGACAAAAGTGTATTTCACATAATTTCTTCCAGCAATTCTAGATATGAAAATTCTACAGTGATGATGAAAAAATAAACTGTGAGTCCTCTAAAACTTGAACTAGAGGATCATGTGATGTTTTAATGTATTTCTGGAAATATTTTAAGCTGCAGTTAACGTACAGCTCATAAATTAAAGGTAAATAAATGCAAAACTTATCACGATGTAAAGTAAGCATGCTTAATAATGCACAAATCCATTTTACATGTTACCAAGCCCACAAAACTAAGCTGCATCTCCCCAGCTGCCTGGAGATGCTGCTTTGGTAAGCAGGCACAAGAGGGCACCATTGGCCTTTTCTCCAGCAGTGCAAGCGCTCCATCCCAATTTACACTTCATCCGGATTTATACTTCCAGAAACATTACAATAGAGCATTTACAATTGAAATTTAGCCTTGCCAATGTTTGTGTCGAAAAATGAAACAAAGCTGCTAAGATAATGAAGCATTTGTAGTTGGAGCTGCCAATGAAAGCAAATCTCAATCTTTATAATTTAAAGAGCTCTTCAGTTCTCCATGCAGAATATGGCAATGCCTGTTCTATTAACAGAACGTGCCTGAACGCAGTGTCCTTCTTCCCTTTGGGGCTTTACCACAGTATTGAGAGGAAACTTCACATGTGGCTGAACTTAGAATCACAGAATATTTTGGGTAGGAAGGGACCCATAAGGATCATTGAGTCCAACTTCTAAGCTTCAAGCTGCTGTTATGGGGATGTACCTAAAATGCTTAAAGCTCAAGGAGCAGCCATTTCAGGTCTGGGAAGGTCTTTAAATCTCACAGAAATAATTGTGTTGTACGAAAAAAATACTGCCCTTTTATTTTTCTGTACTTGATTTGTTTGTGGCAAAATATTCCCTGAAAAGACTTTTTCACAGTACTTAAACACATTGAAAATCCCTGCTTTATATATTGCAACTTCAGGGAATCACAGAAATGCACTAACCTTCGAAATGTGGGGGAAGCAATATCTGGGTATTTGGATCCCGGCTGTCTAAGTCCCGGTGTTCCAGAGGCGCTTGCCGAAGTTGGGCTGGATTTAGGGGAACTGGACAGCGAGACGCTTTCGGAGTCTGACACTGCCACTTTCTCTTTCTCCTTGTCCGTCTGGTTGATGGCGACAGGGCTGGACCTTCCGGAGCCGATCTTGCTGGGCTCCCGCAGTTTGGTGGCAGCAGCAGCACCTGCAGACTTGCTGCTCACGTTGGAGTCGATGCTGCTGGTGCTGGAGCGGTGGCCGCCCCTGCCAGGGATCCCGCTGCCGCTGGATTTCGATGGGCGAGGCAAACTGCGATACTGCAGAGTTGTCTTTGAGCTCACATGCAGAACACCATCATCCTGGTTTTGGGAACCGTCTAAGCTCGTCTTCCTCCCTGCACTGGACTTCCCACTGATGGCTGAAGATTTTGGCATCTTCCCTAGCGTTGCTGACCCGCTTGTGATGGTGGCTCCACTTGTGGTGATTATGGTAGAAGATCCCAACCCAGACTTCTTGAATCCAAATGACCCCGTAGCAGTTGATCTTGCAATGCCGGAGGGAGGCTTTTTCCCTTCATCACCGCTGCTTTTCCCTGCGTCTGATGGAGATCGCTGTATGGAGGCTCCTTTCAGGGGAGTTTTCACTTTTTCTGAAGCTTTTGCATCATCAGTTTTTCCTAAGTAAAAGTATATTTGAAAAGGTCACTTGTGTTTAAGCTGCAATGTCTTAATATCTAATTTCAACATTACTACATTTCAACATTGTTACCATTTCAAAATTAAAAAAGAATTTCCCTAAGGAAACAGACCAGTTTGGTGTTTAGTCTCTCATCAGCTATCTGTAGCAGCTATGACACATTACAGTTAAGCATTAAGTAGTAAAAGCTTGAAATTCCTCTGAGGACTTCCAGCTTCATATATAGGAGGAAAATGTAGTTGTAGAAAATGATCTTGAACGAATTCTAAGGAATTTTATTTGACTGATTTTTTTCTGTTAACAAAATTTCTGTAAGAAAGAAATACTATTGGAAAATAAAATATTACATGTAATAAAAGTCTCCTACGTCTGATATTAATTACGCATGTAGAAATGAGTAGTACTTATAGAGTTCCTTGGTTTTCACTGATTACATCTTTTTAGCTTATGACTAAGTTTGTTCTGGTTTTAGTTACACAAAATTATCAGGGAGAGATTATGTTATGGAATGAATCATCTTGATCTATAACAATATCAATTACACAAGCTAATAGTCTTTGTAGTATCCTTGATGTCTCCTCAAGACTTTTTTTTTTTGAGAGGTTTTCTTCAGTCCTGTGTAGTCTTGTAACATATATTTCTATGTTTCTTCCATATTTTCTAAAATTTCATTGTAACATTCAGAAAGGTTGAAATAAGATATTCTGTTACAATAGAATGTACTTTCTTCCTATTTGTAAAAGAGATAAAAATTGCCATTTCAATTCTAATTTCTCTCTAAGCATCTATTGTATACTCCTAATAACTCCTAAACCAGAACAGAGTTTTTAATTTACTCTTCAAGTGATTAAGGAAGCTTTGGAGGTGGATGACCTAATTTCTCTTAAGAAACTGAAACGTAATAAAGAGCAACACTTGCAAAGCAGAACGGAATCCACTCATGTTTTTATCCAGTACACATTTTATGCTACACGAACAGATGCACGTGCCATGACATGGATCAGACTCTGACCCAGCAAATACAGATCATTAGTAATTAAGGCCTTCGTTATGTGTTGCACAGTGGCAGCCTGATCACCTTCAGCAAAACAGATCTGGGAAGTTTAGATTGGCATGCAGCAAAACTTTTAGTATCTCTATCTTTTAATTACTATTAGATGGGTATAATTTCTGCATCCATATGATCACCATGGCAATGCTCCACAGACCAGAGACTGACCAATGTTTAGCAGTTCCAAATTGCAAAGAAACAAAAGGGGTTCACAAAGGGTAGGAATTTATTCTGAGGAGATCTTTGTTAGTTGTCTTTAAAACTAGGGGTTGAAGCATGCTCATGCACTATTTTTTCAGGACACAACAAAGCTGCAGAAAATGTCTTACTGAGAATTCACATTTCCTTAGTAAAATGATGGATCAGGATTAGATGGTCTTAATAGTTATCTCTCTCACCAGCTTTGGATTTTTTGCTTCAAAACTAGATTGCAGAAGAGGTTAATACTTCTGAGAGACCTTTGTCAATTAGGTAAGAGGGCATTTAGCACTAGAAGTGTGCAAAAAGGCATTTTTAAACCATTTTTTATCTCTTAACAGTGGTCTATAGAACACCCACAGTATGTGGAATCTGATAATTCATCTTTAGTTCAGAAATAACTAAAAAATATAATTTTGAGTCCCCTCCCCTGGATATTCAATCTTTTTGACACACCTTCTAATATTTGGCCATTTCTATGCATATCTTCAATTATCAAAGGTAAGGTTTTCTAGAGAATAAGGGTAAGGCACAGATGAGACCAAAAATACTTCTAAGAATTCCTTAATAGACGTTGACATACACAGATGATAGTACAACAAAACACAATCACAGTTTTTGTTATGGATGTACCCATGCCTAATCATGCAGCAAACTAACAGTTACAGAAATGAACAAGTTAGTATGTTATTACAATCTGGGCTTCCAGTCATTTCTGGGAGGAGAGAACAACATGGATATACTGTGTATACATATATAATATCCATCAGTTACTTTAAGACCACGGCAATCTGAACCTACAGGTGTTTCCTACCTGGGGTCTTGAGTACACTTGTTCCTGCTTTGTGCCTGGACTGAGCTGTTCCTACTTGTGCAGTCATGCCTCTCCTCCAAGATCCGGTCTGTGATACAGAGAGAGATGTTTTCTGCCCCCCCTTCTCTGACTCTTCAGACAGCCCTGAGGGAAGGCCTTTCCACTTGCCACTGCTGTCTAGGCTGCTGTCAAAGTCTTCCTCTGGCTTCTTCAGTTCTTCAGTGCTGCCCCAAGTTTCACTGTCCGTAACTGAGCGCTTCTCTGAGTCTGTCTTCAGCTACAAGAGATTTGCATGAGAAATGGTCAGTCCCAGCATCTCCATTATTTGCTGATTTCTTAAATCATACTAGGGGAGGAGAATTTGGTCTATTTGCAGCAAGGACCACAGAAACTTTCCTTCTAGATCATTAGTATCCTGATTCCAAAAGTTTAAAAAGATACCCATTTGGGGATGACATTTATCTTTTTTATTTTCAAAATATTTCATCCCTTTCCTTTATAGATACATTATAATGAAGTGAAACAATTTACTCTAATCATCAGTGGCGATACCCTATTTTTCCTCAACTCTGTCTGAATTTCAGAAGTGAATCACTGTGCTGAGAGGTTTTACTAAAAGCTTGGGTGAGTGGATTCCTAAATATACTACTAAAATCACCTCAGCCTGGCTACTCGCCTTTTCCTACCCAAGCTTTCCAGTGACCGGATTAGGAATATTGCTTCAGCAGAACAGAGTATGTTGTGCCACCAGTGAGCAAGGATAGCATTTATTGCAAAATTATTCATACTACAGCTGATGGCTTTTCTACTGGTCTGTTTCCACAGAAATGAATTGTTTCCAACAAGAAACTCTCTCTAGCTATATCAGCTAACAGAGCAGAAGAGAGGCTTATGCCAGCACTACTCATCCGTGGTGTGAAGGAAACCAGCTGGGCTCACGCTCCCTCTGAAACTCAGACCCATGTGGAGGATGCACCAGAGGACCCAACCCCCTGTGGCATCTGCCTTCCCTGAGGCAGGCTGATAAGGGAGGGCTGCAAGGAGCAGCCCAACAAGACAATGTAGAAGCTGTGAAAGTGGCTTAAATAGAAACAGAGACTGACCCTACCCTCTGAGTCTGACAAGAGTGATGCTCTTTGTGCTGACAGGCTGTTCGGTGTAACTCTTCCTTCTGTGTGTCTCTGCAGCCTCCTGACCTCAGTCTGAAGCCTTATTTGCACATCACCATCTCACCAGTCCTGCTTGCCTCTGCCCCCTTTAACAGCAAAAATATGGTGCTGCTCTCAGGTATCACCAGCCTACGAGGGACTGCAAAATGGATTGCACTGAGGACCAAGCTATTTATTATTCTGTGCTGTCACAGCTCCTTCACCACAGAGACCCCTCTGTGGCTGTTTCCTAGGCACTGCTGCCATAAGTAGGATTAATACCGATTAGATGACTGACAGAATAATCAGTTCCTGTTTACATATTTGTTATTTGAGGTGTACGAACTGCAAAAGCTCCCTGCAGTTCCATAATTACACATGTGCTTTGGACATGCTAGCACAGATTATGAGTAAGGATTAATGGGGAAAAAGCCTAAGCAAATACCTACAAAAATATTGCATGGTCCTTCAGATGAGAGTTCTCATTAAAGTTATTTTTACAACATGTGTAACATGTAACAACACGCTTACAGACCTTTTCCCATAAATGAACGACTGTAAACATATAGTTACACATTTTTAAAGCAAATGGCATAATTATGGAGAGTAGTACTTTTTGAAAGCCTCTCTTCCCCATTATTATGCTTTTAATAAGAAAGCAACAACAAAATATGCAATTTCTGTTTCAGTCTATAGCCAGCTCTTCCTGCTCCAGTGACTCCAAAAGACTGAGAAAGGGATCTCTGTGTTGCAGTGTATCTAACACCTGGAGACGGGCTGGCAAAATGAGTATTCTGTTCCTCTCAGCTTCTGGCTGAGATTGCCAGCTAGCATGGAATACACTGAGTTCTGCTTAATCTGCCTGGTAAAGGCATACCTGATAAAGATCTGTTCCTAGTCATCATAATATAAAGAAACTCCAGAATGGAAGTAAAATTTGAACATTCACTGCATCTCTGTCTATCGCTGAACAATTTGCAAACAGAGCAGCTAGACCATGACATAATCCAAATGCAAACAAAACACAAAGAGTTAAATAATCAACCTGAGACTTTCCAATCCCAATGATTATGCAGCAGAAAAAGTAATCCAGAACTAACTGGCCATCACTGTTATTGTGAAAAGGAAGAAGCTGATTTACAGTCAGCAACCATAGAAGTCCCCAATGGAGTGGGAAAGGCAATGATAAGGGCTGAAGAATGTTGGCATTTGTGTGAGTATCTTTGCATGAGTACAGCATTGGTCGGATATCTGCCCTGTTGGAGATTAAAGCAATTTTCATTCCAAAAGTAACTGTATTTCCCTATTGTCTAGGGGAAATGACAAGTATGTATTTTTCTCCTGCTCACAGAGTCTGCTACAACATCCATCTACAAAACAGACCGCTGAATTGCAGACACTGGTGGCCTGCAGGAGTCTAAATGGAATCAGAAGTGTCAGTCTTGTGTCCTGAAAACTTGACATCAAATCACTGGAGGCAACCACTCTTCCCCTGTGCTGAGTGTTCAGTCTTGAAGTTCCCTGCTTCTAAACAGGAGATGGCATGGCAGACAATACTTTCCTATTGAGACAAATTTTTCTGGTTTTATTTCTTTTTTTGGGGGCAACCAAGTCCTGCAAGGATTCTGTATTGACTTTTCTATCACTTGCAATTTTGAGGGGAGCTGGGAAGAAATGCTGGGATACCTGCCACAAGAGCTTTACATACACAGACACACACACATATGTGTATTTTGTATATAGTTTGTGGCTGTATGCTATTCAGAACTCTATAACACGATGCATTGCCAGCTTCCATTGACACTTTCAGCTGGACCTAAGGGGGGGAGAAGAGAAACTCTGCCATCTGAAAGGACAGCCTGTATATTTCTTCCCTGATATATTTCAGCTCATAAAAGACAAAAATTGCATTATTTTAAATTGTGTTATCTTTTGAAAGCCATACTCCAAATGAGCTGAAGTGAGTAGAAATCCATCCATCACAGATCCAGTCATAATCCCGTTTTTTGTGTTAGGGTGCAGCAGCGGTTGGGCAGTGGGGACTCCCCAGGGCGGGCAGAGCTGGGTGTCAGCAGCCAGCACCCTCAGCAGTGATGTGTGCGCCCTGGGAGCAGGGAATCTGAGAAGTCAGCTCACAGCCCAAGGTGGGGCCAAGGGGGTCTATGGGCTTTTTGCATTCAGATGTAATAGAGGATTTTGTAAAAGATGAATATTTCATTTGTTTAGAGGCATTGTCACCAAACTTTTTCTTTTGTTATTCTGCATGCCTGGGGGCTGTTCCATCAAATGGCAATGAAATGCTACTCACCTGGGCATGAGTATTCTTCCTTGAAGAGGCTGTTATATTGGAATAAGAGCTGACAGATGAGGTGGTATTCAAATCATCTGTGCTGAGGTTGTCAAGAGTGTCACTGAGGCCACTGCTAACTGAGCTGCTGTCATCCCAGCTGCAGAGAAAGGAGCACATCTACTTTACATACTGTGTCTCAATAGGCAGAAAGCATCTCAAAATCAATACATGCAATTACTTATTTTTCAAGTGATTTACCAGAAACTTTTCAATAATATTTCCTAAGGTACAATGAATATTATTTTTTCAGATTTTTAAATTAATTATTCACTCACAGTCAAGTGGTTGCTTGTTCAATTAATGAAAGATGCAGGTGTCCTCAAAAAATTAACATCACGTCTAAGTCTAAGTCATTAAAACAGTTTGTTTCATGCTTCGTGGCAATCACATTCAGTACACCAGCAGAGAAATCCATTAAGCCCACATGATATTGCTAGCCAAAACATTATGAATATCGTGGAGAACACCTGATGAATTTCCAGGCTACATAAAAATAAATGGAGTATCTTTTCTGCAGCCTAATCTACTGTCAGCAGGAAGCCAGTATTTTCAAAAGTTTTATTTTCTTGTCTTCAGTCTCTGTCTAGTTGGTGCAATGTCATCAAAACAGGAATCCCTGAGAATACAGTCACTGGAGCTGACAGAGAACACATTACACATCCCTGAAGAAGCACCGTCTGCCAACTGTTTTGCTTTGGGAGATTGAGGCAAAGGATGCTAATGAGAGAAAGGCAACTCTTACAGAACTGTCATTACCAACTCCCACAAAAGCCTTGCTTTTGCATGGAAGGGAGGTTAATCTGTGTTTCTCAGACTTTTCTCTACAGAATTGCTTCTCTGTGGCATTAAATTTTGACTTTTATGTTATTGCCATATATAGCATTATACTCCCAGTTTTGCTACACCTCCACCTGTTAATCTTGTTTTGGATTATTCCCAGGCCAAGTGTTTTAAAAAAATTCACCTCATCACTTTCAATGAGGTTCATCTCCTATAGTTTCAGCTATATAAAAGTTAAGTATCTCATTTAAGATATTTTGGTGTCCCCTCTCCAACCAGTATAAAAAGCAGCCTCTTCCAGGAGGTAATTCATCCTGGCTTAAAATGTCTCAGGCTTGTGGGATAACTGTCCACTGAAGGTGCCTCTTTTTGTCTTTTTCTTTCCTAGAGAGGAGAGGGTTGATAAAGCCTCTTCTAGATATGACTTATAGAAAGACAAAGCTAGGTGTTTTCCTATGCTGAAAAAGTGCAAAACACAAGAGAGTGCATTGTATCCTTGTTTTGCTGTAGCCTGATGAGATGCTTTTTAGAAAAACAAATGAAAGGCAATCCCACAATCAAATTAAAGCTCACTACTATTGCTACTAGTCATTCAGAGCAAACGGGAAAAATATCTGTGAATCCTTATTTTACATTTGGAGTTTTGCGAGATGGCAGCAGTGCCAGTGAACTGCATGGAATAAAATGTGTGCTGATGCACCACAAAGTTCAGTGCACGAGTCTTGTATCATAGCAACTGCAGCAAGCATTACCTTCCTTTTGCGAAAGGTAGAAAATCACATTAGTGAGCCGGCTCAGTGACAAGATAAACGTATTTCAGGGGGCAAGAGTTTATTACAGTGCTGCACTTTCCACTGCTGAGTACAATGACTACAAATAAATGTGTCTTCTGCTCCACTTCCAGGTAATAAACACTCTAGTGATTTAATAATGAAATTATAATATCATACATTATAGGCTGTCCACATTCATCTAAGAACCATCTCTGGAGAACTAGTCATTTATGCTTTCTGTATTTTTCACTGCCTAATGTGATGCATAATTTCACTGATGTTACAAAGCCATTATTAAAATGCTTTGTACCACATGGGAATATATCTTTAGAACAGTGTTAAGACTGAGAACCTTAAAGATGGATAAAAACATAAATAATATTAAATGTGATTAGGTTGGAGAAAAGCTAATATTACCTCATTAAAAGCTGCCTTTTAAAAAAGAAAAAAATAAATCATAAGCCAGATCTAAAATTTTATATATATTAGATACTTCCAGAAGCAACGTGAGCTTTTAATGTATGACATTCACATCAAATAATACCTGACCATCAGGTTTCTGAGTCTACCTAAGACCCTGGGGACCAAATTTCATCTTGTTTCCCTATGTCTCTGTTATTCTATTCTATTTTAATTTTTGGTACTTCACTCGGTGCTCCTTTTTCTCTGTAAGAAAATTCACATATTCTACATTCTGAAACAGTTCAGCTGATTCACAAAATCTAACTATGTTCTCTTCAGCCAAAGTTTTCAGGCAAAAATTACTATAATCATGTCTCCTTTCTATTATGGCTTCTCTATGATGTTTCACATTCATCACACCTCACTCACTGGTGGATTATTAGTGGGTTTGGGGAACACTCATGTTGTACAGACAATTATTCTGACACCTCCACTACTGACCTTCAGACACATCACTGCATTTGTATTTTTTTTTCTCTTATGATAGGTGCTTGAGAAGTTTTATAAATTTGGGGGCTTTCATACACCAAAATTTCTGACAATATTTAGATGCCTGTGAAAACCAGGAATATTGAAACCTGCTTTCTTTCTGGCACATTCTAAGGACTGTTAGAGACTATGACACAACTTGACACAATGTTGTGTACCAGCCTTTTGAAAAGACACGGTAAACTGCAAAACTCCAACAGAACAGACCCTATCAGCCACCCTTTTGGCAATGGAGATTGTTGTTTTTACTTATTTTAATGTATTATGGAGAATTGTTTTAACTTGCTCATGCAGCTATATTTTTTATATTTCTGTACTTACGGTTTCTGCTTTAACCTCTTCCCCCAATCTACATAGTATAGTTGCTATCAGAAAAGAAAATATGTTTTGGATAATGAAAATGCCTTATTTATAATTTGGAAAAGAAATTATTGATGATTCATATTATTGTATCCTTTAAACTAGAAAACACGTGACAAAAATATCTAATAAAATTATTGTGCATCACTTTGATATTGAAAACCTATTCTTGGGAGTCCACAACAAACTCCCTCTAATTTTAATTCTTGTTCCTTCTACCCTTCATCAAAACAGTATTCATTCATAGTTTAATATATTGGCTAAGATTTACCTTTCATTTTCATTTTATCTTTCATTTACTATGCTCTTTTTCACACATTGTACGGAGTCTATGACAGGTCAGGGTAGTACTGCTGCTCGTTAATGCCTGACACTGATTTGCTTTTAAAACCACATTTTCACTATTTATAATGTTGGCAAAATTTCCTTATATTTTTACTTGGTGTCAGCCTCAGGTTGATTTCTTTAACAGAAAATGTCAGCAAATGGTGCTGAGCTACCTGGGAGACTGAGGGTAAGAGAAAAGTGCCTTGTTTTGACAAGTTCTAGCAACTTTTTCTTTGAGAAACCCCTGGATCCCAAGAGGATCTGGAGAAGAACCTTGATATTCAGAAAGCCATAATTGTCTCATGAAGGACACGAATTTTGCTCTTTCTAAGAGAAATCTTCTTAAATCTGAATAATTCATATTTCTCTTCAAAATCACTGCTTGCATGTACCTGACAGATTTTTATTTTCAGCAGCTCATCTCATTCTGCTTTGTCTGGGTTCAAGTTGGCAAACAGAGAGCAAGCCCAGTAGTCACTGCTCTCACTGTGAATGCAAATAACACCACCGTTTTTGATAACACAACCACATACTGTTTTTTTTTCTCTAGAAACACTTCATTAATTTAGTGCTTGTAAGAGGTCTGCTCTAGGGATGAATCTGCATTTTGCATTAAAGAAAGATGCCTTCTGTCTTCTTTCAAAGAAGTTGAATGCTCTGTAACAAAAGGGAGTATATGAAGCATGACTGAAGCCCTTGGTGCACCAGACTCCCTGCAATCTGCAAGGGGACTGCTTGAACCAACAAAATGGAGATGACAGAAGCACAAATGGTTACAACGATGGCCACGGTGTTACAGCCTTCCTCCAAAAACATACCTCACGCCTTCTGACTTTGCCAGACTCTTTGCAGTAACTTTGACAATATTCCTTCTGTTTAGATCTGCGTTTTTCTTTGAGGTACTAGTTATGCCAAGGAGATTATTTGCACTAGCTAAAACTCATCCCCTAATTCTAGCCTTCATCTTTCAAATCTGAACAATTCTTGCCCATTTTGAAGCAAGAAATAACACTACTGCTGGAGAAGAGTAGTCATTGTCACATTGGTAAAGGTGGCTACGAATATTGTACACATCCCAGTGCTTCACACACTGCTCCAAATACTTCAAGGAAAGTTTCAAATCCTTGACCATATCAAATACTCCATAGTGTTGAGAAGTCCACAACTTGCTATCTACACAGTTGGTTAGTCTCCACTATCACTCTTTGTCTCACTTTCATTAGTGTGTGCTAGTGCTGAGAAGATCTCCTTGTAACAATCCTCTCATTGACCTCCCTGCCCCATAGCCTTCTGGAAATAGCAAAGTGTCTGAAGTCAAAACACACGGTGCTTAACATCAGTATGCAGAACTCAACAAAGACTACAAACACATTCCAACAAGTACGCCCTCACATGGAAAGATAAATTGCACTCAGCTGTGCTCATGGAACTTTTCTGTTTGCTTTCCACAACTATCTGAGGTTTTCTTTGAGTTCCCACACTGAAATATATGAACCAAATGAGGAATATTTTATACAAAATAAAACATTATTTCACACATCAGGCAGGCAAGTAATAGAGCTTTAGGGCAAAGATGCAATTTGACTGTAGCCTACATAATGAGGACCTGCAGAAAATATGCAATCCATTTTTCTAGATTTTTGCATGATGTCTGAAAGTAAAAATTCACCAGATTAGGACAGCACTGAATGCTGACAGTACGCAAGAAGAGGAAGAGGTATCAACAATCTGTATTAGGTCCATCAATATCTAAAATATTCTCCTTTAAAAGTACTTGTTTCAGAAAATCAAAGCAGTCTAGCTGCAGACAAGACATGACAGAGCACTCAGACATGATCATTGCTCCCATCCACCCTTCCTGCTTCTACTTTCAGCATTTTCCTACTATGCCTTTAACTTGCCAGCTTACTGAAGTCCACTATCCTGACAAACTGGGTTGATGCCTGGAATTTGTTTCAACATTGGCATACTTCATTAATTTTTGAGAACACCTCCAGCCAAAGTGCCTAAGTATGCAACTAACAAAGCTATTCACAAGAAGATCATCAGACAAAGCAAGACTCCAATCAATGTGCTGTCAAGAACGCCAGGAAATTATGGTTCCTTCAATGAATCTATCTAGCCCCTGGCACAGTTTGACAAGTTGCTGGCATTGTTTTCTTTGTTTCATTACCCATCTTTGCAAGCACAAGCAGGAGCTGCAGCTTTCAAAAATACAGCTCTAGAAAACAAAACCAAAACCTTTCCTCTTAAAATATTCATTTAATCAGAATAACTGCCTCTCTCTGGGGAGGTTTGTAACTGAACGAAAATAGCACTGTATTTGTCACATGCTTTGTACTGCACGTGAAGAGCTTTAGACCACAGCAGTAGACACACGTACTTGATTAGGAGTGAGAAATCCTTAGTCACATTCTTGCTAATGCCAATGGAACTCACATATCCCCAGGGACTTGTGTATGGATTTGTGGTTCAAGGAATCTGAACACATTTAGCAAAAGAACCTTTACTGGCTTTTTATAGCGACTTTGAGCTTTCCAATTGTGAAGCCCTTTTAAACACTTCAACATCATTCATTGCCATGGCAGGTGCACGCAGGGCAGTGCCCAAGTGTATTTCTCCTGCTGGGGGGAATGGTCTTAGAGGACAAATCAGACAACTGAGATCATGACACAAGAGTAACATTCAAAGCTAAACAGAAACTTGACTTCTGAATGTTTGAGGATCTACAAATCCATACCAAGAGCTGGTCGGTGGTGAGCAGTAAGGTGTTACCCCTCTCCCTGCCCACACACGGCTCATTGTTTTATGTCAGTGAATCCACAGATGATGCAGGTCTCCCTGTCCCTTTCTTAGAGCCTCTGCATGTCACTACAAAATTTTTCACGAAAACAGTAGAGGTATGAGAAACACCAGCAATTTCTTTGACTAGTGTGGCATACTTCCACATTTGCCAAATAAGGAGCTAGTACACTAGTCTACTGCAGAGGCTAGGACTGGGACATCCTCAGTTACACTGGATAGTTATTTAAATTACCCTACAGTGTTCTGAAAATGCAAAATCCCTAGATTTAGCCACCTGTGAGGTGGACAGCTACCTGGGGTGTAAGACAATTTGTGTCAGTGATGTGCAAGGTATCTACACAAAATGTTAGTTAGGAAAGAAAAGGTTGGCATTTAATCCCCTAGGGTAGTCAGCAGACAAAAGCAGGTACATCCAAAGGGTCACCAGGAAAGACTGGACGGATAATGGCAAAGTAAAGGACTGAAACGATATGCCCACCATAGAAAGTTTGAACTTAGTACACCTTCACTTTATTCCCACAAGCCCTGCAAGTGGAAGATAGAACTCACTAACCATCAGTCAGTGTTTAAGCTGCTTCTACACATACAAGATCCATAAAACAGAGAACAAAATGGAAAAATCATCTTCCACAACACACTCCATGGAGCTGGTTATGGCTTCTCTACAGCACACTGTGAAGTGAATATTAATATGCATTCTGGGCTGCTGCCATGAACTCTCTTCTCTGACACCCATATTTAAGATCATTTCAGGAGAGTAAGGAAGGATTCAGCCTAATATAAAGACTTCATAGCTACTTCCATAATTGACTTTTGAGAACAGAAATGATCTCTTGGCTCATTAAGAGAAAAAGATAAGAAAATAATTGGACAGTTTTACTTAAAGCAACTCCTCACTAACATGCCAATATATCAGCTGGCAAAATTTCTCCTTCAAAGTTCAATTCAACATGAATTAATCCCTTTTAAATCTTCTACTGTGATCTCAGCTGCTCATTATTCATGAAACAGCTACACTGACCCTTCACAGACAGATTCAAGAGGGCACAGAGTTTGTAAAATCAATACTTTCCTTCATTCCACGGACTGTGAGAGCCAAAGACCAGACCCTGAATAAAACTAGAAACTTGAAGGAGCCATAAATTTCCCTCTAGCTATTCTATGCTCATAGTAAATGAAAACATAGACAGCTGGACCCGTACTTCACCACCTTTTCCTCAGCAAGTGTAATGCATTACCTGTCATACCCAAACAGGGCAACTGCCAAAGCCTTAATCCTGAATTATTTTGAGATCCCAGGTAAGAAATCATGCCATGCACATTTCAAAATGGATGCACTCAGCATATTCAAAGGAAAATTGTTTAGAGTTAAAAAGAATAGGAATGCATTTATGCACCTGTTTTCATGCAGTACCACTTTGCAAAGACTTTTTACTTCATGTTAGAAATTTCTTTTATAAGAAGATCCAATTAGAAAATTATATCCTACTGTAGATATTAGAGCTAGCCCAAGAGCACAATTAGAGAAAACTGCATTTTTGCAAGGTCAGTTAATTTCCATATTCTTCCAAGCATTTAATAAGTGCCTTAAGAAATAATTTGGTTTTAGAGCCAACAGGGAAAAAAGAAATGAACTGATGGAAGATTTACATTCCTTATGATAATTATACATACCTTGCAAAACCTGCATACCCACACCACAGGATCTGAATAAGTCTTTGCCAGAACCCCTTCTGATTTCCACTTATTTCTGAATACAACACTTAATCTGACATGATAGGGACAGCAGAAAGTCATTATCTAGCTCTAAATTCATAAAAGAATGTATCAACAATCAGAAGAAGGAATTTTGCAAAATGAAATTTAGGCGTTACTTGAATAAAACAATAAATATCCAACTAGGAAGATATTTTATTTCTGGAATGCAGGGTTGTTGGTGTTTGGGTTTTTTTTAACATGAGGCAGATAAACAGCATCCATTTTTAATTACATTTTGAATAGTCTATGGAAAATAGTAATATATGAGATGAAGCAAGATGTAAGGAAGTAATTCCATCAAGAGCTGTTGACAATATCATAACAAGCCAAGGGAGAAAATCTTTTGATGGAATTATCTTCCCACTGCTGTTTGTTAAGTTTTGTACACACTGGATTCAAGAGATGTTTAAATTTTTCAAATGCAGATTCAGAGAAGTTAATTAACATCAGCTGAATGAACATAAATAAACAACATACCAGCTGCCTATGCAGTTCTTCAGAAGATAAAAAACAATATAAAGCCATATTACTTCTTGTTACCTCATCACTTCATGAAGTAAAAATTTCATTCTTCACTTCGTATATGGCTAATTCCCATCCCCAAAAGTGAAAAGATAAATAATATTCCACACTAACTTAAAGAAGTATCTCATGGTATCTGCATTTGTAGTTGAAGAAAAATCATACTGACACCAGCCCCTTAAACACCTTGAGATAGCAGAATTTGCCATTCAGCTTTGCAAACTGCCAGTCAGCTGCTTCAAATGGGAGGGAGGTATTGAAATATCAAACCTCTTTACTCCGCCTTGTCTCTACAGTATATTAAGAAACCAAACAGATCCTCCTAATAATTGTTCAGAGGAAAACTATTCCCAGTAATCATTTGCCCAATGTCAAAGTTCTGATTTACTGGTAACCTACTTTGCTGTGTACAGTCTCTCACGTTTAAGCATTTTTGTTGCTAGAACTACCTGTCTTGTTTTAGCTTATGAGCAGAAGCTGGGATTTCTTTTTCCTGTCTGCATCTGATTAAACTCAATCTGAAAAAAGAGAGCATATATAACTATGTTAGAATGATAAGTAAATCTCTCTTCATTCTGGTCATGATACTCTTCCTATAAATTTCCATGATGTAGCTAGACTTAAATCCAGCAGTTTTATACCACAGTACAGCAGAGTTTGGAGCGGTTTTGGCTTGTGAGGAATATTTCTTATTCCACACTGTCATTTGCTTAGAGCGGAAAGATGGGGCAGACAGAGACTAAACCAAAATTCTTATGTTTAATTTGTAATTTCACTGAGTTTTTTTAAATCATCCTTTACTGTAGGCTGACAGTAACAACATAGATTTGGACACCTTGTGTCCTTGCCACCTCACTGCAGCACTCCACAACCTTCTTACCATAACACGGCATAACATGGAGCCAGAGCTGGCAGCCTTGCACTGCCATCCAAGGAGCAGGGAGAGCATTCTGGCTGCAGGACGTATCCCTGAACACACGAGCAGTGTTGGAAAAACAGTCCCTCTGAAAGTCTGAGTTTAATCTGGGAGGCAATGGGCTTCCTCATGCATTCCCTCATACAAAATATTTTTTCCCTGCAGGTCGCAAGAGGAGGTGCTGGTTTGTTGAGTGCAGCAGTAAGTTGTGACTGTGGGAAAAGGTGCTAGCTCAAGGCCTAAAGAGCTTCTAAATAAAAACCTTCCCCCTTCAAACCCTTTGAGAGCTTGATCCACCCAAGTATTTTCAGATAACAAGATAAGCCTGTTTCCCGAAGCCTAATAGGATTACCTGCTTGCACTCAGCATCGCAACGACAACCTGTCTGGCAAAGGCCAAGTTAAGTTGAACACAGGGGTTCTCCTCTCGGTTTTGTTTGCCAGGATTGTCTCTCACACCTCTTGCTTCTTTTCCAAATGTTGCTGAGTAACAGCCCAGCTTACTGCTTTAGCAGAAGGCAGGAAGGGACTTCCCTCTGCATCTGCATGACCTTTCAGGATCAGTAAGGAATAAAGGCTTCAGTGGTCAGGCTCCCTGTACATCTGCCCTTCAGGGTCTTGCTCATCACCTCTGCCTGGCTAAAACCACTGGCTGGTTTTAATAAAACTTTGCAGAAACCATAAAGGTAAAAAAAATCTGTATTTCCTAACTCTTAAGCAAATAAACGGCCATATGAAGACAGGCAAAGCAGGAGTATTTCTGAGAGGAAATGGGCAATATGAATTAAATATATCAGACATTCATGATTCTATACATAAAATCAGAGTGCTTATAAATTAGCAAAACCAAAAGGTTAATGCAGTTCAGGTGCATCTTTATTCTCTTTTTAATAAATAGCTTAATGGAATATTTTTATTCAGGTTTGAGATTTGGCCATTTTCTGATTTTTAATTCTTTCTAGCCTTTTCACTCATGAAGGTCAGGGTGCTGAGTTTAGAAAACACAGATTTCAGAACCTAACTTATTTACAGAGGTTTAGCCATCCAAACATTAATTTGATATTTGATATTTTTTTAATTTCGCAAATGTTCAATATTTTCTTGCTCTGCATTAAAGGGCTATCTTGAAATTTACATTATTGACACTACTTAGTTTAAGATAAATTCTCCTAGAGGGGTTTAATGTTATCTTTAATCCTGACTTATGCCAGGCTTTTGCAGCAAATCTAAATGCTATTAATTTGCACCTTATGTTACATTACTGCTTTTCACATGGTCATTAACAGCAATCATTGATAGTAATAGTAATTTAATTGTGCTCAGAGATCACAACTGTCATTGACTCTACCACCAGGAGTTTTCAAACGTATTTCTTATTCCATATGCCAGTGGTATCCTGCTCTTGTTGGTCCCATAATCCCTTAAAAAGTCCCTGTGCCATGAGTTTATCTTCTTGCCAGTGAGGGTAGGAGCTCACTTATGGAACTATCACTTGAGGTTTCAACCTAATCCTTATCCAATTTGTAAGACTCTGGAGAAAGCAGGGGTTTAGGAGTAAGTTATAGGCCAGATAAATTTCTCAGGTTTCTGGGCTATGAAAAGGTAAATCATCCTGCAGCTGTGTGGATATAAAGCTAGGTGGAAGTTTCCAAAAAAATATAGTTGACAATATACTAATTTTTTAAATAAAAAAATGAAACATCTTGCAAAATTTAAAAAACAAAAAAATTTCTCAAAAACTGGAATCACTTAGGAACTAGTTTTTAAATTTCAGTCAATTTATACTTAGTCATATTAAAATCAGAAATATCATTCTTGCACTGAAAAATTCCTTTAAAAAGAAATTACATATTTTGGTCAAATCTCTAAAGGTACACAATCAAAAACAATGACTAATTTTTATGCATACTAAACATTTTGGTATTCTTCCTAGTAAAGTGACAGATATTTCCTGTCATTGTTACCTTCTGTTTTGTAAACAATTTTCCTCAAAAAAATTAAGAACCCAAACCCTTTAGAAAGTTGCAGTCCTTCTGGATAACAGAATAGTTCCCTTGGCTGTTTTTAGCTCAAATTTCAGAGAAACTGTACATTAAAAGAACCCCTATCAGCTGAAAAGCTGCCAGCACTAATGTATCTCACTATGAGGTCTCCCTTTCCAGGGGATGAAAGTACTGAAATCACTATTATTGCCAGATTGACTGAAAGAGAAAAATGGTGTTCATGGATCCAAGACACTTTTGACACAGCTTGTCAGTATGGTGTGAATGGCAGGTTTTACAAAGAGGACACATTTCTGCCTCTAAGCATCTTCAGCAGGGGAAAAACAATGCCTGATCTCCCTGCAGATGCATAAATAATTGCCCGAGTAGATTTACTCCTCTAACATATCAAAACTATCAGAAGTTTAAGGAATTTAGTTCTCATGGATTCTGGAAGATTGGGAAGCACACTGAGGTCAACACCGAGGGGCAGAAAGAGAATTTTGTGATAGGACCAAAGAAGTGGTGAATGACAATGACAAAAGTCCTACGGTTGGTCCTGCCCAGCCCACCATGGCCATGCACATGTGCCTGAGAATGGCAGCAGCAGAGACAGGAGGGGAGGAGATTTTGGCACCTGATGGACCTTTCCTATCTGTTAAGAAATATGTGTCTGTCAGTCCCACTGCATCCTGCCAGGCACCAGCGGCAGGATCTCTCCAGGCAGCTCACTGTGCTGCACAGGACACCTCATCTCAGAGCCAGTTTAAACATCTCTCCAAAATGATGACGATTCCATTGGGCTTGCAAAAAGGATGCATTTTAAGTGCAAGTTATCCTTGCAATTGTGTGAATTTTTAATTAACTGTTATAATATTAATAGTAAGTTTGGTATTAATTGCTACCACCCAAAAAACCCCAACCCCACCTGAGCTGTGAAAGTCGGGAAATGGATCTAAAATCATTGAGAAAAGAAAAAGAAAGAATGCGTGCACACTGTTCTTTCAATTCAGTTTTTCTACATGAAAAAAGGAAAAAAATACCATAAAGGATAGGAATGAAACCTGTAGTTCTGCTGGAAAGAGAACAGAAAGGACTAGAATCCTCTTTACCATTGCTATAAGAACTGAGACTTAAAATTCTCATATGCAATGTTGCAGAAATAATCAGGATGCAAGAAAGGCAACAAAAGACCAGACAGCAAGAGATTGTGGAAATATGATGGATTGCAGCAGATAGGGACAACAAGCTCAAATGCTGCATGAAAAAAGGGTGAATGTCACCTACAAAGGTCAGAGCTCCAGACATTAGCAAAGAGTAGAGTTTGGAGAATTGAATTGCTGCACCGTCTCTACCCTAGACACACACAGCCAGACAAAGGGCACTACAGACAGCAGCACAGGGCCTGCAGCAAAAATCCTCCCGTGCAATTCCAGCAGACAATGTATGTTGTCTTTACATTAGTCAAGTACTTTGTTTACTTTTCACCTGAAATTGCCCTGCTCTCTCCTATTTAACCTGAAATTCATATAATTTTTGCTCTCTGACAGACTACCTAAAATTATCAGAAGCAGCGGAAATTAAAGGGCGGAGGATATTGCAGTAGTGAGAACAGGTTATGGCAGGCTGGAAACTCCAGTGTTAACTCACCTTTTAAAATCCCCAGCACATACAATATGTACTACTGATATCATAGATTTTCTACAAATAATCAATGCTTATAACATCTAACTTTCTTCCTTATAAAAAGCCTCCACTTCCATATGTAATCCCCCCCAAATTTCATTTTCCAGGATGGATACAGAATTACTGGCTTAAATACAAATCACAAAATGTCCCAAAATGGTTTTGAAGAACTAAAATTTGAGTAAAGGGGTACCTATCTTATTTGGGGTAACAATTAAGATTATTGTGCTGAAATATAACAGATAGGACCAACTATGAGAGAAGCAACATTTATTTCAGTACCAAATTGCTAGAAAAATGAATAATGACTACCATTTTCCTTTGCAGCAGCCCAGAAGAAAATCCTGCAAAATCACCACTCCCTTTTATTGACTATATTGCTTCAGCCACTGCAAAGGCAAAGGAGGAGCAGTATCACAGAGGCAATTCTTCAAGCGCCTTGCTATCTTTTGTGGCTTTTTCCAGAGGAGAAGAACACCAGAGAGAACAGTCAGAGGACCTCTGACCTTGCTTCACTTTTTGCTACCTCGCTGCCTTAATAAAGATGCTTGCTCTCTCATCCTTCATTCAAATCTCTGATTTTCAATTGGCACCTCTAACATCGCCATTGCATCTAAGAGAAATTCATGTGAATCTCATGTCGCATTCAAGTGATATCATTCTAATGTTCTGATTGTGAGATACCTAAATACAGATTATTGTTGCAAGTGTGATAGTTAAATGGGTTAAAGATTCACTTTTACTAACCACATTAAAACTTAATGTTGGAGACAATACATACACACAGTTCAAAAGCCAGGTGGCCACAGGGCACCTGGCTCAGCAGTGAAGCTCTGCGTGCAGCCTCCCCTCCCTCGCTGTTGCTGCTCTTTCCCTGCCTGATACATGCACTGGCTGAAGCACACACTGGCTTTTGGCCTCAGCTTCATTCTAAGGAAATCTAGGCATCCAGCCAAAATGTCACTTTAATCAATGCTGGTGAAGAGTGAATACAAGAGTCCCAAATCAAAGTTCAGGTTGGAAGCCAGTGGCAGTTGCCTGCAAATAGAGTTGTCCATGACCCGACCAGCTCTTGGCAGGTACTCCCACATAAAGAAAAGAGAATCTGGTTGCACAGATAATTACAGAAAACATCACAGGATTACTTCTTATGACAAACAGGAAGACTCCACTGGATTTTCATTCATTTCTTCAAGTTTTTCTCAGAAAAATCGTAAATTTTAGTCCTTCCTCCTGTTATAAAATACAGGCATGAGTCTGGCATGGTCTGTCTGCAACACAGCAAAGCCTAGGAGTCTCCCAACACTGACAAGGCTCTCAGCCCCCACTTTTTGCTGTTACACTGCTATTAAAAGCATTTGGCAGCATTGAACATGGCAAGCTGCTGGTTCAGGCCTCTGGTCATTTTCAGACCTGTCAAATGTGATGGCTTACACTTGGGATTGCGGGAATCCCTGGAAAATAAACAAGCTATTAAGGGTCTCCCATAGATTGTGCTGCATGTGAGTCCATCTTATTATATCTTTGTTCCTTTCCACTATCAAAATAGTCTGTCAGTAAAGTCAAGGTATTTGTTTGTTAAAAATAATAAATCTGACATCTACTGATACTTGATTCTCTGTTTATTTGCCTTTTGTCTTATCAAAATCTTCAGTTGAGGGTTTTCTACAAATTTTTGGCCTTTTTGTTTGCTTTTTTTTTATGGTATAAAAACTTCTACCAGGGTTTGCCTGAAGGAAATATTAACTATTTTATTTATAGTTTGATTGCTGAAAGTATTTTTTAAAAAAATTCCTAACTCAAAACACTCATAAAAACCAGAAGTCTCTTGGGGAAGAAATAAAACAAATTGAGATATAAACCAACCTGAAAAATTTTTAAAAACAACAACTGAAAACAATTAAATATATTCCATAAAGCAGCACACAATTAAATGCCTGATCATAGCTAGCCTTTTTAAAGGAGTTAGAAATTCATAAGGATAATGCAAATATACATTTTTTAATATTAGAATAAAAATCAAATCCCCTTTATATTCTGAGGTATAAATGATCCCTAAATACCTTTCCCCTAGGATTAGCATTTTCCTAAGACTTTCCTTAGAGAATGGAGATTGCCTTTGTTATTAAACCGTAACTTAGAGAATTTTCAGCACTTACTTCTGAGTGATCCAAAGCACAAATTTCTTGATATTATGTAACGTCATTTTTCTTTATGACACGTAGGATTTGGGTAGAGATCAAAATTCTCAACTGTAGATGTGTAAAACTATGACACTTAAGCAGTTAAGGACACCCTCAAATGGCCTGGTTTTCCCAGCTATTGCACACCCTTCCATCTGTTAAGAGACAATCTGCCTAAAATTATAGCAAATAATGCATCTGAGCAAGGAAAGCAGAAAGGTCTCCTATTACTTCTTTGTTTCTATCTATTACTCCCAGATACGAGACAGATTAATTTGCTGCTTTAAATTATCTGAATTAATTTCTTAGCTTCTTTTTATTTTTAAAGTTAGAAGGGGGAGCAGTTGGTTTACTCCTGAGTACTAAGTCTTCATCTTTTATACACTGATGTTTTTTATTTCTCTGAAATCAATGAACTTTACAAACACTGAAGAAAATTTAATGAGAAACTGCTAAAATGCCACATTAATGCTGCGTGAAAAGATCCTTCCATTTGAAAGTTAATAATTTCTGAGTCAGGTTCTGAATGCATGGTACGTCAAACTTGACAGCTTTTCCCAAAGAAAGGCTGTGTTTGATGATTATTTTAGGGAATAAGATCTGATGAATATTCATGTTCCAAGCTTAAATTCACTGGCTTACAGCTCTTCAAACTAGCCATTTGGTTTCCTCTGCCTTTTTAACGTGTCCTAGGTGCTTCTTGCAGACAGACTGGGTGACAACCGACAAGTACAAACACTAAATTGCATTTCAAGACTTCGCCTTCTCTCTGCAATGTCATTAAAACGATCGGAACTTTGTGACACATGTCTTTTAACACATTACTCTCCACACTGAAGTTTACTTTTTGGGACTGGGAAGGAAAATCTATTGTGATTTGCAATTGCTCCCCTAAAAATAAGAAAATTAACTTTTACATTGGAGCATAGTGCAATATAACTGCAATGTGCAAGGCCAGTAAAAACCCCCAAAATCTGAACACTTTGAATGACAGAAGAGAGGGTATAGCATAGAGCTGGTGTAAGAAAAAAATCCTCTCTCTCCCAGATGGAGAAATCCAGTATCGAAAAAAATTTAAGTCCTCTTAGGTGAGATCAGACCATCAGTTCACCAAATCCCGATAGCAGCCTTCATCCCACTGCAGCTTGGTACCATTAAATGCAAATCAAAACCTGGCAATCGTTTCTTATTTCTTATAATTCAGGCATCATTTTACAAACTGCCACTTTCTCATGCGCTGCCATTTATGTATAATATCCTTACTGCGTATGTAGACTTCAATGTACAGCCTAGTAAGTTCACAACATGCAGCACTGTGAAAGGTAAGTTTTGAAATGGAGTGACATTTCAGAGTGAACTGCTGAGCCATCATTTTCCTAGCAAGCCATACTTCGTAGCCAACAGTGCCTTGTGCAACTGAGCAATTGTTTCCTAAGGCCATGACATGCTACACAGTTCTGTGAATCCGCCCAGAACCTACACCCCAACGACTAATCATGTAAAGTCCTAAGGAATGAGATCTTCAGTTACTCCCCTACTGCAAGTGGGACACAGAATTATTAGGATTGAACATGAATTCTCAGTGAGACATAGATAAGAGCAGAATACTGTATGCAACTTCAGAAATAAATTGTAACCCAGAAGGAACTTTCCACAGCTTAAAAACCTCTGCCAGTAGAAAAAGGCCTTTTATTTCCCCTTGCTCACCCAGCAATGCTGTGCTGGCTCAAGATGTTCTATTTGGAAACGTCACAAACAAATAATATTGGGAGCAGGGAGAAGGAAGGAGAAGAGCTGACAGCCCCATTGACATGTTGGCTGCCTGGCAGCGACGATTAGAAGCAGTGTTGATAGGCAAAGGCAAAGATAAGCAGGAGACAACAACCAAATCCTACTTATCCCTGCCAAGGCCTAATTTACCCAGCCCCAAAGCTCTCTTTGTAGGCTAGTTGTGACTTCACCTCCCCCAGTGCCAACCCTCCTTTGTGCACTGCAGCAGTGACCTTTCCCTGCAGGGCTCAGCAGCACTAATCCACCCTGTCAGCCATCCCAGGAGCCTCTTCTATCTTTAACCTTCATACAAAAACCTTAGGTATCATGGTAAGCAGAATTAGTAGCTGCTGCCAGAATCAAATCATTAAAGCCAAATGAGTTCATCGACATTGTTGTCACTACAATGAATAAACTAATCTCAGCTGCTGTAAAAAATATTGATTAAAAGAAAAGATTTTAAAGATGTGTCTGCAGCTATTTTCAAGAGATTACCCGCAGAAAAAAGGAATCTGAAAAACAGCATTCCAGAAAATTATCTTATTTTGATCTAGGTTGCATTATTTTACCTAACTTCATTCTCACTGTTTTCTCATCAGTTTACTGTGAATTGCTCTGATTTAATTTGATATTAATATATTTGATGGATGATAACTTCCTTAACCATTTTTTCTGCTACTATAGAGAACATTTTTTCATTATTCTATTAATATGTCCATTAACTTAGTGATATATTAACAGTGCAATGAATATTAAAAATGTTGCCAGTGAAAACAATTACTGTGAAAAACCGTAATTCTCCTGTTTCTTCAAGGTTTATGTGTCAAAAAGAGTTTTGAAATTGCTAAATCTCATTTTGGTTTACCATTTTGTCTAGCAAAATGTTTATTACAACATGCTCTGGGGGTTAGCATTCAATAGGTAGACCACCTCCAGTGTGCACACAATTATATAATACCACAAAGTGAGTCAGGAGATTCCTCTCCTTGATTAGATAATGAGCTCTTTCTGAGTTCTCATGCACTAGGTCTGGGAGGCCTCTGCTATTTTATACCAGAAATCAACTATCAGTGAGGGGGAATTGAAAGCTTTATAAAAGATCTTTTTTCAAAAATCTACAGCAAATGCAAGGGAGTAGCACTACAGAAGAGCAGCAATATGCTTGGCATGTTCTCTTTCATCACATTGTGTCTGTTTTTCAAATGTAGCATGGTCTTCACATGTGAGGATTATGTAAATAATACACACTTGAATTCATTGCATAAAGCATCAGGATTACTAAACAATGACTTCTTGATTCCCTGTGGGTCGTATTCCCATTGTGTGGTTGTGCATTTATTTTCTCAAATTAACTAACACTGATTTCCTGCCTTCAAGAATTCACTGAGCATCATTTTAAAGTGTTTCCCTGTGTTTCCTTTCAAAATGTTAGGATTCTTTTTGTCCAGATACATCAGATAATAAAGTCATCAGGGAACATTTCTCTCTATTTTTATTACTGAATGCTAATAGTACATTTGTAATTAACCATTGCCTTCCAGAAAATGAGTAAATACTTTATCAAAATGGACACAAACTTTACTATCTGATAAAAGCCTCGTTTCTAATTCAGTATTAGTAAGGTTATGAAATGTATTGCTTTGCTTATTCCATTGTGATCTTTATATTATTGACTCCTGGCTCTAATACTATTTTGCTTTGCTTTTTTGCCTTTTATGCTCTGACTTTTTCCCTGATAGCTCTCTCACAGATATCCTTTAAATTTCTTGCCTTCTACTCTTTATTGCTAATTTTTATTTTAGTATTTCATGTTATTGCATTTGAGAAAACCTATATGAAAACCCAGCCCAGTGAGAAGGGTCAATTTAATTATATGCTCTGGGCATATCATAATTTTTTTTTTCACTCTGGGAAATCGAGTATTCAAGTGAGAACAGCCAAATATCATTATTTAGCAACGATGCCAAATTAGACTATACAGTGAAACAAAGGGGCTTTCCAATCCAAATCTCTAATTTCACAGCCCCGCTGTCTCAGTACAAAATAGCCTCAATTAATCTTTTCATGTACAGTTATATTCCATCTATTTTAGGCATGATACTTCAAGGAAGAATTCTGCTGAAAAAGAACAACACCCACTACTCTGAAAGAAGAGCAAGACTGAATTATTAAAGAATAACATTAGGTGATGTTTTTGACTGAATTTGAATAATGGCTGTAAAGCTAATTTTATAGGGGTTGCTTTGGATAATCTTTACTAATGGTTACCATAAGATGTATTATGGTATTATGTATTCTAGAAATAATACCCAAATATTTTAGTTGAATATGTTCCCTGCACACTGGAGCAATATGCAACTAAAATCTTTGCCCCAGAATATTTATAATTTTCATAGCATTTAGGACATGACAGGATGAGAAAACAGCCAGTGTAAGCATAGAAACATTGGTAGTGACCAATGCAAGACAAAGCAAAGAAGCAGATGAAGAAGCCAGACAGAAATTGTTTGCCTAATCAATAACATGAGAAGTACAGCAATTTCAAAATAAGGAAAATACTCTGCATTGGAATGTTTGGAGTGTTAATGAACATTTGTACAGGAAGACAAAAATATGAAATATTAAATACTGGATACTTCCTAAGACTGGTGATTGCAGTGTGATAATAGAATATTTCCTTCCATTGTAATTGTAACAAAAGGAAAATATCAGCACATGCTGATTGCCCATTTCTTTTTCTGAAATATACAGTAAGAGATAATGTAAATTAGGTCTAATAAACAGCACCATGCCATCAAGAAAAAATTGGTAAATAATTAGCAGATCCAAATGACACTGTCAGGGTAAATTTTTAATTATCTAGCTCATCAGACTGTAAGAGCCAAAATAGCTTCTGGAACCTAATGCATCTTTGCAAAATTCTTTGATGCATAATTTTACTCTATCTGTAATCACTTGGAGAACATATTTATAATTATTAGAAGAACATTTTTCATTGTCTTTTTCTTCCCTTGGCTCAAAGTGTCGTTATTTATATGTTACCTTCTCAAGACAAGTCTCATGCTTTATCCTTCAAGGGCTAAAAACTTCCCATGCAGTGTCATTGCTAACCACTTAAGGTCACAACCTCTTTTTTTTTAACACCCATCAGTTTTCAGGGTGATATTCAAAGCCACCAGCCGTAGGCACAGAGCCAGCACAGCTGGTGAGAGCACGAGGAGGCAGCGCGGTTTGCGAGCAGCGCTTCTTCCTGCGCTGAGGACACGATCACCCCGCGCACACGGAGAGACGGCTCAGGTGTGCCCCGCGAGCGCACGCTCACACCACGAGGAAGAGCACCTGCAGCAGGACTCACGGAGGCACAGATATGATATAGAAATACAATGTGCTGAATGGCGACCTACAGAGATGCGTTTTCTGGGGAACAGAAAAGCAACACTGAGTTTGTTTGAATCGTGTCTTAGGGGTGGATGTGGTAAAGAAAAAGTCATGATTTTGCCTTCAGAAAGGTTGCCTACTACAAAAAGCACACCTATTTATCCAGTCAGTCTAGGGGAAAAGAAACAGTCCATGTAGAGTTACGGTAGTATAACAATTTAAAAACAGTAAGTGACATAGTATTAACCCAGGAACTTCAGACCTTTGCCCTGCTAGCCTGTTCAATTAGAGCTTACTATTTGGTTTGGGATTTTGGTGCTTATTTTTCAAGATAAAGCAATTAAATCCAGGCAGCTTGAAATAGAGGATACTTAATAATGATTTAATGATTTCATCAGTTCTCTTTTGTGTTTGCTGTAAGTATGTATGGGCTGAAATACAGCTGTAAGTTTACAGTTTTGTATTAGGTGAAACAGGAAAGATTGGGTTTTGTAAGGGCAAAGCGAACCCACGCTGTAGTAATTTTCCTGCCTTACCCTCTGATTCTTTTATTAGATCCTCTAATTATTAAAGCCCCAAAGCACCTGCACATAACACAAAGAGTCTGGCTGAAACCCAGAGCATGTTCATCCTTTTCCAAAAATACTACAAAACATACGCTATTTTGTCTGAGAAAGCAAAGCAGATTTTGCATTTAAATTATACAAGTGGCAATATGCATCCAAAATGGCTGATTGCTTCCACAGCTTAGTTGCAACTTATCAGTGTTTCATATTAAAAATTAAATAATTCCTAGGCTTAGAACTTGAATGACAAAGTCTACGACACAAAAAAGTTTTGCTGAGAAGGTAATGAGACCTCTGGCTAGCTGTGTTTATAGCAGTAAATGTACCAGGATCACAGGCAGGCAGATAAGGCAAGATGCTCTAGTAAATCACTGCCAAACAGCAGGCAATCACCCAGGATCTCACCCCAGCATCCTGAAGCTCTCTCATCTCCCATAAATGTCATCTTGACTTTAAGCCAGAAAAGACAAAAAGAAAAACCAGGGCTACTGCTTGGCTGTGAGCACACAAAAATAACAACCCTCAGCCCAAACTAAAACAAATTTAAAAAATCCTTTATCATCTAGAAGTCTTGAGGAAGACATAGCAGCAATACAGAACGTTTCTTTTAGCCAATTAAATACTTCAGTTAGACTACTGAGCTTCAGAGGTGAGTCACTAACAAAGATGGAAGGTAGCCACAAACACCTTCATTATACAGGGAGGAAAACCCCCACCTTAAAACCTCTTCATTACAACGAAATACTTTCCCCACTTCCTACATTAATGGACGTAACATTTGAGTTGGAGAGCAGGCTAGCAGGTGAGAGATGAAACAAAAATATAGCTGCAGACAGCAAAAACATTTCAAGACTGTTGCAGTTAATGAAGTCTCTGCCATCTTGGGAAACTCTGTCCTCCTCTCACACTCCAGATTTCTTGGCTGTCGTGTTTGTTACCTCCCACTTTGCAAAGCTGAAGTGATTCTTCGAATGTTCCACACCAGAAGCAGTATGTGAAAGACTTCTTTCCAAATTGAATACTGACATCAGCCTTTTGCAGTCATTTCTCATTTCTGAATGCTGTTCCTCTCTCTCAAATTCAGCCAGCTCTTACCACTCAAGTTTACTGAGATATTAGAAGAGATTGAAAGATAAGCTAGAAAAAGACAGAGCTATTGGAAATTGGTACACTGGAAAAAAATACGAGACCACAAAACCAGTCTGGAAAAGGAATGGCAATCATCTTCATAAATATAACTGGACAGCAAAAGTAGGTTCTCTTATACTCTGAAGAGACAGAAATGGACAGAAAAAATAGTGAAATTTCAAAATGGAGCCATCACTGAGCTACAATCTCGCCATCAAAAATGCCGTGGCAATAAATTTAAAAGAGGGGATCACTATGGAAAGGCCGATAGCTAATTGCTGAATAACTAATAGAATTAAACACCTATTAAAAAGAAGAATCAGAGTTTATTTTGAATTATAGTCTATCCTAGAAAGGTTCAACTAGAGGAAAGAGCTTGGTATACTGTCCTTTTGTCAAACCAACAAGGAAACAAAACCATCAGATGTTGAATATAAAAATGAAACTATCTGGAAATGAGAAAAAAACCCCAAACCGAAAGAACACAACAAATGGAGTACAGGAAAGCTGGTCAAACTTAAAAGACACCCCAGGAGGTGTAATGGAATTCAACCCTGCTTCAAAAGAAAAATGCAAGGGAAAGAAATTGCCAAAGTCAGTTACAAGTTCAAAGGTTAAAAAAGTCCTTTCTTGTAAAAGAAAAATGGGGAGGAAACCAATTAGTAATACGGTTTCAGACAAGTCTTGCAGGCAAGAGATAACGCCTGAGAAGAATCATGAAGCAATGCTATCCAAATGGGAATACAGAAGGCTTTTATAAAAATATCAGAGGAAAAAACTAGCACTAGGAAGAGAAACCCATTAAGAAAGGAGGCCTAACTTTAAATTAGTGGTGACTCAGAAATAACTGAGGTAACGGCTTATTTTAAAAAATACATCTCCAACAAGAAAAAATTAAAACTCTAGCAAGTTTTTCTTAAGAAATCCTTGCTTTACCAGTGACAATTTAAAAAAAAATCCATTTCTAAGATTTCTCTTGAAATTTACAGAAAAATAGCAGATGGAAGAGCTTCATGGAGAAACATCAACATAATACCAGCTTTCAGGAAATGCATGAATGATTGTATATGTTATTGTACAACAAATTATTTTTGTCTCTGCCAAAAAATAAGTAATTTAACAACACAAAAATAAAAAAATACTGGAAAACCAGAAAAATCTTTCCCTTGTTTAACTAATGAAAAATTAAAACAACCTGAGCATTAAAGTGAATCGAAGTATAAAGTTAGACTGAAACTTGCTACACACCACACATTCAATTATGTATTTTTTCTGAAAAGCTGTTGCTGCCATACATTTTTATAGAACTGCTGATATTAGCTTCATGAGATCTTACTCTGATTAGAACATGAAGCTGGCTGATTCTTAGGCTTGCACAAAGTCCTGCTGGAGCTGACACAGAGACTTTATTACAAACTGGCAGCTAAATATGTATCCAAGAAATTTGAAACTGAAGCACAAATAAAAACTGTCAGTAAAGTTTTTGCCGCTATATGATATTACTCTGAAGTACTATTGTGATAAATGTCCTTCCATTCCTGACACAATAAACAGTGATTTATCTAGATTTAATATAGTTTTCCTCATGTACTTTATTTGAGTTTTACACACTGAGCT
Organism: Pardalotus punctatus; assembly: GCA_013400915.1. Classification (NCBI taxonomy): domain Eukaryota; kingdom Metazoa; phylum Chordata; class Aves; order Passeriformes; family Pardalotidae; genus Pardalotus; species Pardalotus punctatus. The sequence goes on from VZTX01015266.1 coordinate 103,668, forward strand.
ACTGCAGGTTAAATCCCCTGCTCCATCCCAGTTGCACAAAGCATCTATTGATGCCTCCAGGCCATGTCCGGATTTCCACAATTTGGGGATAACAGGCAATTAATGAAATGTTTTTTTACAATTGAGAGCATCAAAGGGTTCTTGAGTGACTGTTTGGCTACACGCAGCAACAGGCCAGTGCTGAGGCGTGAAGCTCAGGGAACCACAGCACCTCTGCCGAGCTCTGAGGCTCCTCCGAGCTGCCAGCGGCATTGCAGGGGCTGTTAGGGCTCTGTCTGCACCTGGCCAACAGCCTCTGCAACAAAGATGTTTCTCTAAAAGATGTTTCATGTTTCTCTGAAAGAAGTCAAAGCATCCATGCTAAAGCCAGACACAAAATAAATGCTTGCTTTTTTTTTTTTTTTGGGGGGGGGTGGTTTGGTTTGGTTTATTTTTTAGTCAACAGCTTATATAACTATTTGAGAATATCCCAGTTGAGTTGAATAATGATATTGCATGGTCTAATTTTGCTGGCATACTAACCAGAGCAGAAGGGCAGCCACACAAGCAGGCACACTGTGCTTGTCATGGTCCAGACAGTGTTGAGAACAGCAGTCTCCTCTGTACCCTTCTGATGTATTTAATGCACAATTTCCGCTGTCTCTTTAGAAGACCTTTAGGTGTTTGGACATGTTCGATAATTCTGCATTAATACACAATTGGGAACACAGTTTGCTCAATCATGATGAAGGCCCTTCGCTGCTGTCTCTCTGGAAGGTTCCTGCTCCAGGCTCAGCCCAGCCAGCAGGTCACTTTCTGACTGCCCTTTTAACATACACCCATCTTGAAGAACTGCTCTGGTAAGTACTAAACATTTAGGTGAACTGTAAAGAATATTTAGAGTGTGCTAAGAAAATCCTTTTTGGGAAGCTCCAAATGGCAAATGCAGTATTGCATGTAGGGTATGCACTGGGGAGGAAGGGTAGGAGCTGTGTCATCTTTTTCATTAGGACTGAGTAGTAAAATGCATATAGCGAAAGTTAGGCTCTTTAAATATATTAGAGACCCACAATACTCTCATAAGACCATTCCACATCTTCTAAAATCATAACAGTTCAACATACTGGTGTTCATTTTCCTATCAAAAATAGAAAAAGACAGGGAAGAAGAGTAACATTGATGTCTAACTGAGTTTGCTTAAAGAGATAAGGCTTTCTATGACATGTAAATTAATCCACAAATATCTCTTGAGGAAATTCTCCAGGGTCCAATGAAAAGAGAAAGTAATTTGCTAAATCTACACCTTAAGCATCCAGCTCTTGAATCTAATCATGTGCCATTCAGAAAGACCTGACAACACGTTCAGCATAATTTCTACATTATGGCACGCTTTTGCAAATAATATTTTGGAAAAACATTCAAAGGTAAAATAGAAGAAAAATAACTGTGGAAGACACAGTTGTTTAAAGTTCACTCAGGTGCATCTCTGTTTACCTAAAAGATGAATAGTAAACATGTAAAAATTTAACACTGTCCTCTGAAAATATATTTTTGTTTATAGCTTTTCAACCTCCATAGTGCAAGCCATCCTGAAATTATTAGGTTACTTACACTTCTCATTTTTTTAAATCAAAAGATTCTTATTTATTTAGCCTAATTCTTCCTATTTTTCCTTTTTAGGAAGCATTTATTTCTTGATAACCAGGCTCAGGTTTTCAAATAAAAATCCTATAAAACCAGGTGTGAGATACTTAAGTTGGATTAGTGTTCTAAGGATTTATCTCAGGCTTTTATCTCAGCTTCTTGCAAAACGCAACTGAGATGCCAGGAACAATACCCACAAAACTGCTACTCAAACAAGAGAAGGTGGTTTTTTCAGAAACTGGTAGCAGAAACAGGAGAATTTCCTGAGAAATTAACTGGGAACCTTGACTAGTCTCCTTCCAAATATATGAATTTTTACACATAAAAATGACAACACCATCCTTTGTTTTCTGCTCTTATACAAATGATGCTTAGCATAGCACTGGCAATTGATCCTCTTTTTTAAGATGTTTGGTCTAAAATATCACAGCTGCCCGAGAGCGGAAGAAAAGATAACCTCATATCCTGTTGTATATTCCTTAAGCATGGGATTGACATGGGGCAGCTTTGGTTGTCCATGCACTATAAGGCAGCCACTAGATTGCTTTATACCATATCTAATATATTTACAGGGGCTCTTCAATTAAGTGAATATCTGGATATATATCATTATCTTTTTTCCTCCAGGGCTATCCACTACATGGGTGGTAGAAGAGGAACAGGAGAGGAGGGTGGAAAGCAGAAGACACCTTTCAAAGATAACCTTATAAGGAGCATTCATTTTCTAGAAGAATCATCCACAAAAAATGCTGAGCTTCCTTTAGTTAGAGAAGGAAGTTTATTTATAAGAAGTTGTAGCTGGTCATCAATTCTTAATGCTACTTAGGATATATTATCAAGACAGAAATTTCTTCCAAAACCTTTGATCTACTGAAAAATAAACTTTTTTAAAATATTTTTCTTTAATTTTAAGAAGTTGAAGTGTTGATAGCAGTTTGTCATCCTAATAGTCACCTATGGCAAGGCTACAGCTGTGAAGCCAGAAATGCACTGTTATCTTTTTGAAAGAGAAGTTCAAAAACCCTTATTCCTTTAGCAATTCAATGCTTAGTGAAATGAACTCGGTATTTAGGATTCACTGCTACTTTCATGGAGAAAGAGAAACAGCTAATGTTTTCTGAGTGATGTGTGCTAAAGCAGACGCTTGCAGCTTTAAGACAGCAAATACCACATTATTCAGTTCTTCCTTGTAGCAGAGTCATGGCTGGTGAAAGGAAAGGAGCTCTTGTCCAGGAAATTGTCATGCTTACCTCAATGAGCATTAGTCAAACCCCTACAGACTGAGGACCAAAATTCCGTGTGGCACTGCTGACCATCCACCTTCTGTATTTATTGCCTTTGTGCTGACTTGGACCAAATAGCTGCAGCAAGTCCAAGAATCTGACAAAACACCACCAAGGCAACAATCCAAAATTAATAAACTATCTATCATAAATTTTCTGTGATGTAGGCTGTTCTTACTGCCCACACTGGAAGTCTGCAGAAATTGATTCAGAATTACTTGGGCTCACTTACCACTACTCAAAAATTCAGTGGCTTGCTGGAATGACACAAATACAGAAGCCTGGTTGTCTTGCATTTCCAACATTTCCAATCCAACAGATACATTAAAAAAAAAAAAAAAAAAAGGTCGCATAATTTCATTGAAGATAGCTCTTTAGGGAAAGCTGTGGAAAATCTAGTTAGGGTATTAAGTTTCACAGTTTATCTGGAGGGCTCTAAATTATCTTTGTCAGCATATATGATTTTTAATACACAGAAAATTATTTTTCCTACATGATCTTCCATTGAGTTTATCCACTTAACATTAATCCATTTCTCAAGAGCATGGCTGGTATCATTAATTTAAAATATTAGAAAGAAAGAAAGATGTACAAAAGAGGGGATCATAAATTTGTACTGAACAAAGGGAAAATACTTGTAAAATAGAGCAAATTCAGTTATTTACTATGCATCAGAATTCGGGTCGTAAGTGGTACACTGAGTCAACTCTTTTCATGAAGGGGAATGATTTTAACTGAAAGAGGAAAAAGAATAATTCTTCAACCTTAAAAAACCATGCTGATTTCTCTTTCAATAACGTTGATGTACAGAGAAAGAATCCATTTTCGGAAAACCATTCTAAAAACCCTTGAAAGATAACTCCTTCCACTAAGGAACTATCCCTGGGTGACAGGCTGTCACTTCACTGCAATGCTCTACTGGCATTTATTTAATTTAAAATTTAAAGAAAAATACATCAGCTTTTTTTTCTACTTTTATTTTTAATTTTTAAAAAATTCTTCAAAACAGTTATGTTTCATCTTAATATAACCCAAAAGCTAGATGTCTAGCGATGTTCCTAGTACAGCTGATAGAGATAAGGGCCTCCAGATGGTGCTTCATGAGTCATTAAGATTCTACACCTTCGTTAATCTCTGGCTCCTCTAAAAGCATTACATGTCCTCCACTCACCCCAGACACAGACCACTCATTAAATTTTGTCTACTTTAGTCTTTGAATCTGTAAATAAATATCTTCGAGAAAGATCTAGGCTTGATTTAAAAAAAAATAAGTATCTTTGTTCCTTATATCTTGTTCCTGAAGTTCACAATGCTACTAAAATTGTGTGTGCATTTCTGGTTTGAATCAAAAAATTTTCAGCTTTTAGGTCCTGGCTATCAGTATGAATCCATTAATTAATAAACTCTCAGAAGATAGGCAATATACAACTTAGTGTTTTCTGACTCTGTAGTTTCTTTTCCAGAAACTGGTTGAAATCCTATCCATTTGAAATACCTTAATTTCACTTTTAAATCAGTATACCTAGCGTCTGATCAAAAATTGTCAGTATTTAAACATAAAAGACACTAGCTTATATCAATAAGAGTTGTTTCTAGATAAAACACTTTGAGGAATGACAAACACCTGTTCTAGCAGTTACTTTACTTCCCAGGGCAATGCAATTATTTCCAACACTACACATGTATTTAAACTGCAGTAAGGCAATTTTTGTCTTCATGTATTTACATACACAGCAGTTGATAGGGTTAGCAGCCATTTTACATTCTATTCTGCAGTGTGAAACATACTAGAGCATAGTGCATTCAAAACGAATAAATGGGAAAGTTTAGCACATCAGAAATTGAAGCTAATGCACATAGGTAAGATATTAAAAGCTTATTTATTAAGGTAAATTTAATGAGGTAAATCTGGTTTTAAAATCACCTTCAAATAATGTATTTTAGATTATTTTAGATTATTTAGTTCACTAAGCAGGTTTGAATTATAAGTATATTGTATCCTTTTGCAAAAAAACTTCTGTAGAATTCATTGAGGGTTCCACTCTTTAAATTTACACATCTGATCCTGCTTAAATTGTTATGACAATCTTGTGTTTACAAAGGAAATCTTTGAAGACTTAATATTTTAACAATTAGATACAGATGAGATTAGTGCTGTAACTTCAAAAGAAAACAAACTCCCAGCATATTGCTGCCCCAAACATTTCCCCGCGTGGAGCTGAGGCTGTCACACGGGGCGCAGGAGGGGCAGGGAGCCTCCACAGCGGTACTGGGAGAACAGATCGATGAGGGAGGCTTGAATTTTCCTCTCCCTCCATCAAAAGAAGACTCAGAGGTGACACAGTTAAGATTTATAAAGTAAAATGTTGCTACAAGCAAATGGAGGGATTTGTTTTGGTTGTTTTTTTCCAAAGGAGAGGTTAACACATGTTGAGCTCCAGAGCAGGCAGCCTGCAGCCCAGGCCATGCTGTGCCCTGGCTGGCAGGTTTTCAGCCACGGGCTGTTCTTCCCAGCCTTCCCTTCATGCCCTCTGCCTTTGAACACAGGCTCTAGCCAGCCTACCGCGTTCAAAGTCTATTTCTTTTTCAAGGAAAAGAAAAGGCTCCCATGTTTTTTAACCTCTAGATACGTCCTTTTAATTTTATTTAATCATAGATAACCCGTGACCAGTTTTCATCTGGATTCCAGCTACCTTTTTTTAACTGCTAATGATAAAGTTACCTTGCAGTGCAATTTGAATTCCAAAATGTATTGAATATTGCTGCTTTCCTGGAGGCCCAGGACAGAGTAGCAGTGTTTTTCTCCAAGAGCAGCACATTGCAAGGGAAAGAGTCAAAGCCTTTCAATTTTCCTCTTGTGCACTGTAAGCAGCCCTATAGCCTGAGCAGCAAAGTACACACACTTTAGATGTTTAGCTTAACTTAAATTTATTCTTCCTTTCACTTACTTATCTTTTCCACCTGTCAACTAGGAGAAAGAGCAGGTATAAAAAACAACAGCAAGTAGCTGTCAGAACAGTTCACTTAACCCCTTCCTCATAAACTCTTGGGAGTATAAAAAGTGCATCATGATGGGGCTCTCCATTTTTTTCCTATTTCTCATTTTTCTAGAGGTCTGCTGAAGTTGCCAAATCCATATTTTACTTAAAGTAAACTTATACCTAATAAATCCAAGGCAAAGAATTTTTATAGTGTTACAAATTGCTTTCCATGAAAGGGTTAATTGGAATGTTATAATTCATATGTTTAGTTTGACAAGCATGCAACTACCTCAGTCTGGAATGCAGCTATTATAAAAACAGTTATTAAAAAAATTACTTAACTAAGAAAGAAGTAAGTATCTCTGAGGCAATTTAAAACAAAAGACAGCTTAGCAATCATGAGCTGCTTTATCTCCAATAACAAATCATCCAAATCAGTATTTTTATATACAGTTTTATGAAGCTCCTGTCTGAAATACCACATGTGTGTATTAATGTTAGAACTGTAATACCAATTGCACCTATTTTGTTACAACTTTCAATATGACTTTTTTAAAATAGCCATGCAGGAGAATAAAATGACAATATTTGTTTCCTCCAGCCTTCAAACGAATCAAGACATTTTAAAGAAATTAATTTGTTCCTTGACTTCAGGACTCAAATATGTATCACATGGGAGATTCAAAGTCTTTCATTTTATATTTGAGCCTGGGGTACTTTGGTTAATGATTTAAATCTTGCTACCCATGTTTTGTTCTCACACAAAGAGGCAGTACAGTAGTCTTTGCTGGTAACAATGAAGTACAGTGCCGGACCAAGATGCTGCTGCTGCTGAAACTATAAGCTGAGTCTTGGAAACCTGTTATTAAATACATTATTACTTTCTTTAGAAGTAGATTGCAATCAAAATAAACCATCTACATTTTGCCTGAAGCATTAGAAATCTGTTAATAAAAGATAAAGTCCTGCCTCACTTCAAATAATTTTAAAGTATTAAACCAAGTTTTGAAATAAGCAGAAGTAACAAATGCAAACAGACTACGTGCCATTGATACTTAGCTCCACACCATCCGCATTTTAAAAGTACATTTACGAGAATATTATATATGTCATCTGTAAAGAGCCAGCCTTTGGTTCAATGAACCTAGAGCAAACTATGTGCTCAGCTCCTTTAGCATTGCATGAAAATGTAATTGTATTCCTTGCAAAAGTTTAAAAACCTATTTCTATTAATTCCTTTTTAATCTAAACTGAAACTAGTTGTCCCTCTTTCTGCCACTTAATAAAAACTTTAAAAAGAGAAAACTTAATTTGTCATTTGCAGCCTTATCTTGTTTTAAGATAAACATCTGCCATTCACATTTGCCTTTTCTGAGTGTAATTTTCTTATGTAAGCTGGGTGCAAAAAAACGTGTCTGCAGATATGATGTTGCAGGATCATGACAGTTTAACATACTAATGACAGCATGCTAACAATGCAGTTTATTTATGTCACTGATACTAATAAAGTATCTGAACCTAAAACCACACAGCTGGTAAATGTTTCCATGTTTTGGTTTGTGGTTCTATGGGCAATTACAGTAGATGTTTAAAGCAAGCAAGGAGGAGTTAACTTCAGAAAATTAGATCAAAGTCCAGTTGTTTTGCTTATTTTATGTTGTCCAAATTCTGACTTTTGAAAGCATGACCAGAAACAAATCATACTAATTCAAGTAACATTCTTTCTAAATTAATAATGCTGTACAAAATCATATTACTGAAAAATTTATTCCTCATTATGCTTTTGAAAATAAGGAATTCATCCTCAAAGAATCCTGAATACTTAACAACATAATGAGCCAAAAACACCAGGAGTGCTCCTTTTGACACAATTACTCTGCCCTTCATGCATGGATACACACATATTTATGTTTTAGGTACTTAAATTTAGCATCCATACTCTGCAGAAACAATAAAAGCTGAGATACACATTGAAATAGATACTTCTAACTAGCAGCTTTCTTGATAGCCTAGCAGATGCCAAGATGAGGAAAGATTTACACCACAGACTATGAAAATGAAGGATCATTTGAAAATAATAAAAAAGTAAATGGTGGGAAATGTTGGCAGCGACAGCTGTGAAAAGAAATTACAGAAGATTAAAAGTATACAAGAGAACAATAACAGTAAAAACACTCTAAAATTTAAATTGCTTCATGAGAGAGATTCTATAATAATGGCTGCTATAGGTGTTTGAATAGTAACTGCAAAAACAGTGAGGTGTATAGATATTTAAAATTATTTCAATATCCTAAGAACTTACTAATACTCTAAAATCACAACCAAGAAAATGATAACAGATCACACAACTGTATGAACCGTGCTGACTTTAAGACCTACAATGACTTTTTTAGATTGTGAAGAGAATAAGTCACAGGCACACTGAATGGTGAAGGCAGATGCAAAGACACAGGAAGCCTCCCTACACAGCGCAGTTCACAGCAACACTCAGTTTTGCCCAAGAAAGTCTTAGACAGCAAGAATGTGGTATATCTGTTTTTATGTTTTAATATTTACTATTTTATATCTATGGGATGGATATTTGTATTTATTGTCATAGACAGAGTACCCAGTGTTGGAGAGACCTGAAATGTTGGCAGACAAAGGAAAGGGTAGAGGGCTGAATGTGTGCACGCAGTGAATAGTTCAACACTGGCATATACATTTCCTTTATCCATAGTAAATCCTGCTCTGCAACCAGAAGCAGCAAACTGAACAGGTAATAATGGCAACTTGGCAGAACAATGGTCACATCAATAGCAAACTGAAGAGTCACATAGGAGAAGGCACAATATTAGTACAGTGATGAAACACACATTACACAGAATCATCTGCATAGAAAGGCAAAACATAAAGTATGCACCTCCATTTAGCAACATCCCAATGGCTTAAATTCAAAATGACAGCAGAAATTACGATGTGCTGGTAAAACTGTACAGTATGAGAACAGGCATTGTATTCAACTTAGATCTTAAGTTACTGTTCATGATGCCTTAGCCTTTTCTGATATGACCAACCCTATGAGCTCCTGGTTCAATGCCTATGTGAATTCTGGAAAAGTTCTTTTTTCAAAAGCACGGTATTCCAACTCAAGGCTCATCTGCTCAGATAAACACCAGAAGACTTATAGTCATTCGCACAGGAAGTTAGTTAATAAACTACAGGCAAAATCTGGAATTATTTTATTGTAATTAATAATGTATTATGATGATTATGGTTTGGCTGAGAACAAACAGGCCAGCCTGAGTTTGTCTGAGATAACTGCCAAATCGTCTGCACATGTGACAGATGGTGGAAGCATTTGAGAGACTCCTTATGCATATGAACTCTGTATTACGAGGGCTCAGATTCAATGCAACAGCAAATGGCTCATGATAGACGCATGCTAAGAAGCATAAACTTTAAAAATTTTGGGTTTCTTCCAAAGAAAAGGTGAAAAAGAAAGAAAAATGCTTTCAAGGGATGTGAGGAGAAAGTGGCTGTACAACCTATGCTGACTGTTGAGTGGTGAAAGTCAAGAAAACTGTGGCTTATGACACACTGCACTAAATTTTGCAGGTACGGGGAATGGAAGGACCGTGTCTGAACTCAGTGGACCTATATTCCCTTCTAACAGGGCTTATTTTAAACTTCCCTAACAGTTTTCATGAACATCACAGGGTGGTTTGGAAACATTACAACTTACTTTGCAATAAACCTTATTCTTCCAAAGAACACAATTCATTTTGTGCACGTACATCTAATCTCTTTTGGCTCATCTTACTTTGAAAAAGGTTTTGAACTCCCAGAATGTTCCTCAAACACTCCCTCTAAAAGTCCCAGGAGGCAAACGCTAGAGCGCAGAGGAAGAAGACAGGACAATAAATGAAATGTAACATCATACCACTGAGAACTCTCTTAGCCATATCCCATGGATAACCTGACACAGAAAATCCATCTTCCTCTCTAATTAATTTCTTATGGTAACTGAAGCAAGGTAAATTGGAAGGAATACGCTTTTATAAGCAAAACAAAAAAAAGAGTAAAAAAGAAATTCAAAAAAGAAGAATGAAACAACTGTTGACATCTGATGCTGCCACTGTCCCTTCAGCCTTTACAATCCCTTCCCCAAAACAAGCAAGTCTTCTGTACTACTTTCTGCACCAATGTGCTTTCCAGAGCAGTATGCAAGCAACACTTACGCCGTGGCTTATGTTGACTTCATGAATTTAACATTTTATGAAGTTGTTCAAAGAGCAATTTAATGTTATTATCCGGATAAGCTCTGTCAGGCTGGGTTTCCACATGGAGATCCTTCAATCCTTTGCTTTTTGGCAAGATTTGGAGATGAAGGTGCTATCTGAACCAATTTAGTGCCATCAAACTGGGCACCTGCTTCTCTTTTTACATTATCCATGCAATGAGACTCAGTCTGAAAGTATAAATTTATCAGAAACAGCATTCCCCTTAGAGATATCAGCCTACATCTCTAAAGAATATTGTACCACCAGCTCCCAAAGAGAAAAGGTTTTAAAATATAAGCAGAAGCTACAATTTCAGTTGTCAGAGAAAACCCAAGTTGAGTTTTCATGAAGAACATGGGATTGCTGTCAGCAAAAGTTGCTGCCTCTACTAATGGACAAAATACCAAAATTCTCCCCTGCTTGCTAATGTAAATCAGGTATTTGCAGCATATTATTTCTTTTCTGCCTGAAAAGAGATGCCAGCAGAGTCTTTTACAACAGAAGGGCAAGAGTAGGTCATGCCAATTATGAGAAAGGTTTATACTAATGATAGAACAGAGAAAATGTGTATGTCCTTCACCTATCTACAGGGATGACAGAATTGTCTGAATAGCCATAATTTAAATACCTCATGCCTGCACATTATGACAAACCTTTTAATTAAATATTGACGTAATATATTCCATGAAACCTCATTTAGAGGGCCTAGAAGAACACAGGAATCCAGCTTGCTTTCTTTGTGTAAGGGAAAACAGTCATTACTTGAAGTAAGTTCTACTTCCCTTTGTAGATGATAGACTCTGCAAAACATGTTTATACCTGCCCACTGTGCAGAACAAACTAACGTACACATTAACACAAATAACCACTCAGTGTCTGAGTGGCATCTAGAACTTGAATACTAAGAAAAAGTAAAAAATCCCTTATTTTGGATCTTTTTTTTTCTTTTTCCCCCTTCCCCAGGGAAAATCTGTGTGGTTTGAAACCTGGATGTGAAGATTGCATGGTGGGAAGAGCTCTAATGACTTCACTCGCAGTGGAAAAGAAGACACATACAAAAATGTGGGCCCTAGTGACATTCTCTAATTACATGACTGCCAGCCTCTACATTTTCCACCCTCTCTCCCACTTTGAGTGTAAGGTTCCTTTTCTCACATAGGGAGCTCCACAAAAGTCCCTCCTGCCCACATCTCATTCCTCGTTTTTCTCCTTCTGTTACTGCCTGAGTTCTATCCAAATTATTTTCTTAAAACGCCTACTGTAAACTTTCTCTGGTCTTTCCATCGCGTCAATGCTTGCATTCCAAAGAACCTAGCCATGTTAATTTGAATTTCTATCTAGAACAGGCTTTTTCTGCAAGGTCAACAAATGCTCTGATGTCAGCTAAAGCAACCTTCTCTTTTAAGTAACTGGTTCACTAGATGAAAATTATATCCTTTGTCCTGATGCATTGCATGCACTGTTTGACTAATGCAGACTATTCCTGACTTAGGTCACAGGCATATTTTCATCAGAAAATTTGAAAAGTAAAGATTATATCATACCTAGGTAAATATCCTAGAATTTCTTCAACTAATTTGCTGGGTTTATAAAACTAGAACCACTCCATGAACCTTTTCTCCCTTTGTGATTAAATACATTTTTTTTCCTAAAAGAAACTTGATTTTAAAAGGAGGCCACTTAAATCGACCCCATACAATTTTAGACTGCCATATTTCACAGCTGTTCCTTATCTCTGTGGTGGTCTGACCAAAACCTCAGAGCTGATAGCTCCAAGTTATGCAAAAGTTGGGTTATGAATTTTTATTTCTCAGATGTGGATACAAGCCACCAATATGAATCTAGTTTAAGCTTAAGGAAAAGAAACAGGCATACTATTAGGAGCATGTTTTTATGCTCCCACCCATATGTAAGGGCAGGATGGAGTTGCTTCTTTTTTCATACTGCACAGACCATGGGGGAGACCCCCAGTTCTCACTGCTCACTACTTGCAGGTACTGCCTTTGTCTGATATTTACAAAGGGCAAAACAGGTGGACAGACTATAGTTCTATTTCCAGCCAACGCCAAATGCATGCTTTGAACCATGTCACCAGGCACATACAAGCTGTCTGCTGCCTAGAGACCTTGGGAAGTCTCCCTTTGCTCATCAATTGATGAGGCAACCTGTAAAAATCATGTCCCATTTCAGAAGTTCAAGACTGCAAATAAGGTCTGGGCTTCTTAATACTTTCTCTTACATCTTCAACAAAAAGTTCTTCCTAAGTCTCCTACCCATATGAGATATGCGCTTTTTTTCCCCACTCATTGTGGTATTAGAAATTTTGGGTGCTCAGAAACCTCGCAGCCTCAGAAATTTGCTTCTCTTCATATTCCTGTTCCTTATGTGATATTTTAGCAGCTATGCAGGATGCAAAGTATTTATAAAGCTTAGATAGATTTTTACTTAGCAAAGAGCTGTTACCTGTCAGCATCCACGGTCACGTCATGCACCCCTCTCTGGATGACGTCTCGAGAGGCAGCGAGGTCTGGTATTCGGTTCAGACTTCTTGTATATAGGTTGAGCCCTCCATCTGTCATGTACCTGAAAATAAATTTGTGGTCAATCAGTGGGAAATGCAGCCATCTGGCAACCGTGTTTCACTCTAAAGTTAATGGTCTGTGAAATTCAAATGTTTAAGGTACAGGTTGTCTTATTAGATGGTAAACTTATACTAAATATTCCCACTTTATATGCCCAGCACAGGAAGATTGGGTATCTGCCTCTTTTCTGGGATCATTTTTCTGTGATGGCTTACAAGCCAACCGCTTTTACTAAAATATTGTTAGACTGTAGCCCTCAAGTATCTTCAAAAACACATTTTAAATACTGTGGGTTTTGCCAAAAAATAACACCAGGTTCAAGAAACATCACTCCAGCTAAAAAAAGAAGAAAAAAAAAAGAAAAAAATTAGTAGCATTTATCCAAATGGTAACAGAAATCAGGAACCCAAAGTCATAGTCCCTGCTGGGATGCAACTATTCAGATATGAAAGAGATATCTACTGAAGACTTTGCAATGATATTTGAGAATATTTTTCTATTTGTGTTCCTTTTGCTTGATTCCCACCACTTCATATTATAATGAAAGCCTAAGAAAAAAACAGAGAGTATAGTGCTGTTTACTCACAACAGAACCATTAAAAGTTTGTGAATTAAAAGTACCAGCAACTCTCTGGAATGTCTGCCTAGAGTTTAGGTGCCTCTATGAGCAGGTGCAGCCCCTGAGAGCAAAGCTGCCGCCGTGGAGCCCTGTGCGGCAGCTTCAGTTTGAGAAGGGATCATGTCCTGGGCAGCAGTATGGATGAAGGCAATCTCAGGTGCCTTAAACCACAAAGGGTTCCTTTGATTATTTTTAACAAAACTCTGAGGCATTTAATGCATGGGTAAGATCCGGCCTGCAGTTCAGCAAAGGATTTCTGAAACCTTGGTATCTGGAGTTCGGAGAAGGTAACTTCACATTTGTTTTCAAGGGTAAATTAACAGTCACACTTACATACTACATTCATCTTTTTATTAAAGACAAAACTGACTTTTTTTGACAGATTATTTAGCTAGGCTTGAATTATCCAATAGATTCCACAGCTCTAGAGTTGCATATTAAATTTAGCTGTGTCTTGAATGCAATCCAGACTATGTTTGTTTTTTTCCCCCCTCTATAAGTAAGGGCTGAATGGAGAGACTTAACAAGGCAACAGGCCTTCCTCACACTAATTTCTAATTACTGCAGCATTCTTGTCCCCAAGTGTTTAAAGCAATTAAACTGATAATGGAAGAGGCATAAAGGAGATAAGACTTTACATGCCTCAGTGAATCCTGAAATTTCAGAGCTTATCAACTTGTTTTTAACATTTACTGCACCTAAAAATGTTAACTGAGCACAGTGCAACTTACTATCGATCTAGTTATCCTTATTACAGATGCAAAGAAAAGTCACATAAGATGACTATATTCATCCTTTAATGTGATAAGCTAATTAATACAACTTACCAGGCACTGCAAAGGATTCCCTTTTTTATTATTTCGAATAAAACCATGCATCTGTCAAAGGCAGCACTAATATTTCCTTCATGATAAGAGGTTCTCAGACATTAAAGTATTGTATTTTCCATATGTATTTTCTCTTTCCTAGCACGTATAAAGATGGCACCCTACTGGACAGTCATTAGAGCTGTGTTGTGGACAATGTTAATCAGCATTGCTCCATACACAGATCACTGAGACAGTAGACCAGGGAGATAGAGGAGGAATATACTTTCTTTATAGTTATGCTTTTTCTAGAGATCTATCTTTGGATGGTGCTTGAGATGAGACACTACTCTAGAGAGAGCTTTGATCACAGACTTAGATTTGCCTTTAGGAATGTCTCATACTCAATTTCATCACCCACTCTTCTCTAATCATAGCTATACTTCAAAATAAGAGATTGGATTGAAAGCAAGAATTCTAAAATTACAGAGACTGAAGCAGTGTGGTGTGGTGTGACATGACCATGTACTCTATGGAACTTCCATTCAACACAGTGTTAAATCAGTCAGCAAGCAGCCTTGAGATGCCAACAGCGGCACTGAATAGTAATTTAAGTGTGAGTAAAACTGTAACATGGCTTTCCTTTTTTAATGATGTTCTAGGAGTTCTAACATACATAGGACTGCAGTGACTTGTGTTCCGAGGCTGATATCAGAATTGTTGAACAGTAATTTGAAACACAGGGAATGCAGTACCTTAAAGTCAATCGATTAAGCAAACAAAAATAAAAATTGTGATTCTTCCTCCTGGATATACAAAGAGAGTAACTGGTCTAGTCTTTCATGAAAAGATATTGTTACTGCTCAAGTGATATGCACAGCTGAAAAACTGCAATAAAGGCCTATTACACAGACTATGCTAGACAATATCTGAAGTGGAAACAGAGAAAGTCTGTGCTGTCAACAACTGCTTTTCATCAGCTGCATCCAATGCCATACCTACCAGCTCAAACAAAACACAAAAATACCAAAAGAAGACCTAGCCCAGGGAAAGAAATGCAAAATGATGGTTCACCAGAGAAGCAAGAAATTGCAGTATGTAATATTGGAACTCAAAATTCGCAGCGAAGTCATCTTGATGTTAAAGGAGAAGAACAGAATTTGAAGGCAGCTGAGAGTATCACTAGCAAATTAGAGGTTTGGTTTTTTATGTGTATAATTAAATATTGCAACTGTAACACAACTTCTACTTGTGTGCCAATATTTTTTAAAAAAATCCTTCTAAACCTACAAATCATGCCATTAGTTCAAATGGGGAAAAAGTGCTGCTTACCCACTATTGATGTCATCAGTCCTCAGGCTCTTCCCAAGAATGTCCCCATCACTCATGTAGCCACCAACGTCAGCTTCAGAGGATATGTCCAAATCACCACTTCCCTTCTCATTCATGTCAATCTGTGAGATATTTCCAAGGCGAGAAACAGCTGCTCGGCGGAGCGGGGTGGTGTACATGAATCGAGAAGGGTCTGTGTGTATGAAGCGACTGGCACTGCTGCGAGGATAGCCAGCACCCAGGGATGGAGCATCTCCTGCCTGCAGCCGAGGACTGGCCTGCCCCAGCCTCCAAGTCACAGGGGTCGATCGGCTGGATAAGCTTGGTATGCTTCTCCCATTCACTTCAGTTGTCACAGTGCTGTCAAAAGTTGTCTCCAATGTGCTGCCAAACAGGATGGAGAAGTCAGTGAACTGTGCTTTCTCTGTTCCTGAGAAATCAGGAAAACTGAAAGCTGGAGGAAAATATTTGTTTTTAAAAATTCTCTGTGTATATGTGCTTTCACCGTATGTACATATGTGTTTGTATATGCCCTCAGCACTGAGGCCAGTCCTGTTTAATATCTTTATCAATTACCTGGATGAGGTGATTGAGTGCCCCCTCAGTCACTTTGCAGATGACAGAAAGTTGGGCAGGAGTGTTGATCTGCTGGAGGGTGGGAAGGCTCTGTAGAGGGATCTGGACAGGCTGGATCCATGGGCTGAGGCCAATGGTGTGAGGTTCAACAAGGCCAAGTGCTGGGTCCTGCCCTGGGGTCACAACAACCCCAGGCCATGCTGCAGGCTTGGGGAAGAGTGGCTGGAAAGTGGCCTGGTGGAAAAGGACCTGGAAGTGCTGGTCAGCAGTGGCTGAACATGAGCCAGCTGCACCCAGGTGGCCAAGAAGGCCGACAGCATCCTGGCCTGGATCAGAAACAGTGTGGCCAGCAGGACCAGGGCAGGGATCATTCCCCTGTACTCGGCACTGGTGAGGCCACACCTCAAATCCTGTGTCCAGTTCTGGGCTCCTCACTACAAAAGAAGCATTGAAGTGCTGGAATGTGTCCAGAGAAGAGCAGCAAAGCTGGTGAAGGGTCTGGAGCACAAGTCCTGGGAGGAGTGGCTGAGGGAGCTGGGGATGTTTAGCCTGGAGAAAAGGAGGCTAAGGGGAGCCCTTATCACTCTGTACAACACCCTGAAAGGAGGCTGTAGTCAAATGGGGCTTGGCTTCTTCCCCTAGATAACAAGTGATACGATGACAGGAAATGGCCTCAAGTTAAGACAGGAGAGGTTTAGATTAGATATGAGGAAAAATTTCTTAGTGGATATGGTTGTCAAGCACTGGAACAGGCTGTCCATGGAAGTGGTGGAGTCACCATTACTGGAAGTATCTAAAAGACTTGGAGGTGTGGCACTTTGGGACAGGGTTCATTGGTGGACTTGGCAGTGCTGGGCTAATTGTTGGACTTGGTGATCTTAGAGGTCTTTTCCAACCTAAACCATTTTATGACACTATGATTCTATAACCTCTACTTTTGGGAATGGTGCCAAACACCTGGCACCTTAACAAAGATTAGAACAAGAGAATATTGACTCTGGAGGCTCTGGTAATCTGTGTGTGTGTGATTGAAGGCGCTATGGGAGAACTATTTTGGTGGAAAATCCACCATGTGAGTGTGTGACAGTGTGATTGAAAACAAACACATGCATGGAGTGCTTGAGACATGTTTTGTGTGTTAGAAAATTAGCAGAGACCCTAGGGACCAATCAGGAGGCAATGGTTTATCTGTAACAAAATTAAAATAAAAGGGAGCTCACATGGGAAGAAGAGGGAAGGAGAGGAAATAAACCAGCTGGAGAGCTCAAAACTGTAACACTGCATCATTGTATCTTTTCCCCATCACTGACATATTTATTTTTTATTTAGATTTTTCTTTGCATTTGATCTCATCCCCAACATCTTATAAAATTACCTAAATAATATAGGCTTCTAAGTAAATGTATATGAAACAGTAACTATCTTTATGAATGAATGTATAAGACACTTTGACAGTGCAGTATTTTAAAGTCAAATGCAATTTGCTACAGCAGTTTAGTGTCATAGCTAATTTTCTCTTGCAAGTCTCTCATTCATTCAGCAAGTAGTAATACCCTCCCATTGTTGATATTTTTAGCAGTCTGCACAAAATCAGTATACCTGTGGCTTATCTGGGTCCCTCTAAGGCTGGACATGGTTTCTTCCAAATTCTGTCTCAGGTCTGCTATATTCTTGACAGTTCTCATTCTTCTTGTTTCAGGGTCTTCCCCTGGAAGAAAACAGTAAAACCAGCATGCACTTTAGCACATGAGTTTATAAGGTTGAATAAAGGGCACACATGTAGCCACAGCTGAGAATGCACACACATGATGGTAAATAGGGCTATCCCTTTAATCTTTTAAAAATAAAACTTAATCCTTTCATTAATAAAACACATATATGCTTATAAATAACACGTGGTATGTAAAAAAAAAATAACACCAAAATATCCCTGTTATGGCCCAAATCTATTAATGAAACTCTGATTTACAGTTGGGATTTTTATCCTCTGCAATCAAGGCATGATGCAGCCCCAGACCACTTGACACATTACAAAGTCCCTTTTTAGTCCTTGACATTTTACATAACTCAGTAGGAAAAAAAGCCACAGTAAATCTGTGTATGGAANTTTAAAAATTCTCTGTGTATATGTGCTTTCACCGTATGTACATATGTGTTTGTATATGCCCTCAGCACTGAGGCCAGTCCTGTTTAATATCTTTATCAATTACCTGGATGAGGTGATTGAGTGCCCCCTCAGTCACTTTGCAGATGACAGAAAGTTGGGCAGGAGTGTTGATCTGCTGGAGGGTGGGAAGGCTCTGTAGAGGGATCTGGACAGGCTGGATCCATGGGCTGAGGCCAATGGTGTGAGGTTCAACAAGGCCAAGTGCTGGGTCCTGCCCTGGGGTCACAACAACCCCAGGCCATGCTGCAGGCTTGGGGAAGAGTGGCTGGAAAGTGGCCTGGTGGAAAAGGACCTGGAAGTGCTGGTCAGCAGTGGCTGAACATGAGCCAGCTGCGCCCAGGTGGCCAAGAAGGCCGACAGCATCCTGGCCTGGATCAGAAACAGTGTGGCCAGCAGGACCAGGGCAGGGATCATTCCCCTGTACTCGGCACTGGTGAGGCCACACCTCGAATCCTGTGTCCAGTTCTGGGCTCCTCACTACAAAAGAAGCATTGAAGTGCTGGAATGTGTCCAGAGAAGAGCAGCAAAGCTGGTGAAGGGTCTGGAGTACAAGTCCTGGGAGGAGTGGCTGAGGGAGCTGGGGATGTTTAGCCTGGAGAAAAGGAGGCTAAGGGGAGCCCTTATCACTCTGTACAACACCCTGAAAGGAGGCTGTAGTCAAATGGGGCTTGGCTTCTTCCCCTAGATAACAAGTGATACGATGACAGGAAATGGCCTCAAGTTAAGACAGGAGAGGTTTAGATTAGATATGAGGAAAAATTTCTTAGTGGATATGGTTGTCAAGCACTGGAACAGGCTGTCCATGGAAGTGGTGGAGTCACCATTACTGGAAGTATCTAAAAGACTTGGAGGTGTGGCACTTTGGGACAGGGTTCATTGGTGGACTTGGCAGTGCTGGGCTAATTGTTGGACTTGGTGATCTTAGAGGTCTTTTCCAACCTAAACCATTTTATGACACTATGATTCTATAACCTCTACTTTTGGGAATGGTGCCAAACACCTGGCACCTTAACAAAGATTAGAACAAGAGAATATTGACTCTGGAGGCTCTGGTAATCTGTGTGTGTGTGATTGAAGGCGCTATGGGAGAACTATTTTGGTGGAAAATCCACCATGTGAGTGTGTGACAGTGTGATTGAAAACAAACACATGCATGGAGTGCTTGAGACATGTTTTGTGTGTTAGAAAATTAGCAGAGACCCTAGGGACCAATCAGGAGGCAATGGTTTATCTGTAACAAAATTAAAATAAAAGGGAGCTCACATGGGAAGAAGAGGGAAGGAGAGGAAATAAACCAGCTGGAGAGCTCAAAACTGTAACACTGCATCATTGTATCTTTTCCCCATCACTGACATATTTATTTTTTATTTAGATTTTTCTTTGCATTTGATCTCATCCCCAACATCTTATAAAATTACCTAAATAATATAGGCTTCTAAGTAAATGTATATGAAACAGTAACTATCTTTATGAATGAATGTATAAGACACTTTGACAGTGCAGTATTTTAAAGTCAAATGCAATTTGCTACAGCAGTTTAGTGTCATAGCTAATTTTCTCTTGCAAGTCTCTCATTCATTCAGCAAGTAGTAATACCCTCCCATTGTTGATATTTTTAGCAGTCTGCACAAAATCAGTATACCTGTGGCTTATCTGGGTCCCTCTAAGGCTGGACATGGTTTCTTCCAAATTCTGTCTCAGGTCTGCTATATTCTTGACAGTTCTCATTCTTCTTGTTTCAGGGTCTTCCCCTGGAAGAAAACAGTAAAACCAGCATGCACTTTAGCACATGAGTTTATAAGGTTGAATAAAGGGCACACATGTAGCCACAGCTGAGAATGCACACACATGATGGTAAATAGGGCTATCCCTTTAATCTTTTAAAAATAAAACTTAATCCTTTCATTAATAAAACACATATATGCTTATAAATAACACGTGGTATGTAAAAAAAAAATAACACCAAAATATCCCTGTTATGGCCCAAATCTATTAATGAAACTCTGATTTACAGTTGGGATTTTTATCCTCTGCAATCAAGGCATGATGCAGCCCCAGACCACTTGACACATTACAAAGTCCCTTTTTAGTCCTTGACATTTTACATAACTCAGTAGGAAAAAAAGCCACAGTAAATCTGTGTATGGAAAGAACTGGGATGACTCTTAAAACAACTCTTCAGTATTCACTTAACATCCAGGCTATTTCCAAGTACTCCTTAAGTGAGGCACTTAATAAAGCATCTTTCTTGGACTACAATGCTTTCCTGAAGAGGGACATTTTTCTTCATATGGGATAAAATAAAATATCATTCTTGGCATACAAACCTGAACACTCTAAGCACATGCACCATTTATAAAATTACAGGTTTCAACAGCCTTCAGGATCCACTATTAGAAGCTAGTCTCATATCTCAGATAATTAAGCTTTCAGAACTTCACTTGAAGCATCCTGAACAATATTTACTTCACACAATTAAAAACAAATTTAAAAAAGGAAGAAAGTTATATATGATACGTTACAAAAGAGAAACGTAATAAGCCTCAAAGAAGCCTCCAGTAGTCATACACAAAGAAACAGAAATTTAGGTTTTCTAGCAAATTCATAGATCAAGGAAGTTTATTTCACTTTACTTTTGAACGGTAAGAGAATTTCAAAGGAAATTATGTGACAAAAATCACTGATTTGTTCAAGGCTAGTGTTCTACTTCTGATTGTGTCCTGTATCTGTTGCTTGTAAGAAGGTTGGCAAAAAGCATCAGTTTTTGGTGTTACATATAAAATGTTGAACTTGAAGTGCAAATAATTTCTTTTTGACTCATATCAATTACAAATTGCACATCATATCTCAGATCTTCTGCAGTCAGGTCCTGTTGCCCAAACATTCTTCTGGCTGTTAAGAAAAACTCAACTCCTGACGTTAAATGGAAATAAATTATTTCATATATATTCCGTAAAAGCTTTAATTGTTCCTCAATGGGCAAATGATGCATTGCACTAGCCAACATACCCTGCAGTTTGTGGCTTGATGACAAGCTAACTTTCACAGCAATGCCAATTTTAGGTTTTCCCATTTACTCTGCCCTGATCGTCTCTTCTGTCCTCTTTGCTGCAGCCAAACAGTCCTTTGGGCAATTATGTTTGCCTATTTTATCACTGAAAAAAATTCTTGAGTGCTTTAATGATGTTAATGTCGATAAACGTCTGTGCTGGCACCAGGGAACCGACAGTGGGATCAACACCTGGGCAGGACGGAAACAAGAAATGGGGATACAGGCCCTGCACTGCTGCCAGACTCTCCTCAAGCCACACCCCGAGGCCATGACTGTTCACAATATTTAGTTCCATCAAATAAACTACCTGTGTACATATTTACATGTAGTACCTTGCAGGAGCACAGAAATTACAGCTGCTCCTGCGTTCCAAGCTAGACGAGTTTGATAAAGCACTGACAATCAGCACACCCATGGGTCCCATGTGTTGTTTGCAGAAGTTTCTGCACCACCCTGGAGATTCCTGCGAGGCAAAAGGGCTCATGCCCAGGCTAAGCTGAAGACAATTATGTCCTGTTAGACTGAGAAGGCTCTTTAAAGCCCAGACAATTTCCAGGCACGCTGGCTGTGCCTGCCCCCAGGCAGTTGTCTGTGGTGCACTCCGTTCCTCCCTGTCACTGCCCTTTGCCTCCCCTGCTCTGCCAAGTGCACTCAAATTGACTTCCAGGAGCACGTTATATTCCTGCCACAATACCTACATAAGGAAGACCCAGGAACTGTTACCTGCCCTGCCTTGAGCCAGAGATGAAAGAGTACTTGGTGTAACAGAATTTTCTATTTACACAGAAAGACAAATTCCAGGGTCTGCGCAGGCAGATTTAAAGGAAAAGCAATACTTTATATTTATCTGAGGAACTAAATACAATTCATATATTACAGTGACCTTGCCCTTTTCCTTCCTTGTTTATCCTTGTCAGTTGTCCTTTGCTGTACGTTAACATTGGAAATTCTTGCAGCAAAAATGACAGCAACTGTCTTTTTTAATATGTATTGCTTAGTAAATGGCATAACAAAGCCTTGAGGTATAATTGCAATACATTAAATAAAAAGGTACATACATGGCAAGCTGCCAAAATGTATTTTCACAGTGAAGAATATTTCACTTTCAGACAAATTATACCATAAAATTGGTGTTATTCTATCCTGTAGAGGTGAAAAGTTTGAGATCTAATATCTTTTGATCTCAGTGACACAGAGGGTAATTTCAAAACATTTCCACCATTTTTTTACTAAGAAGAAGTTAAAACTGAAGTTTTTTTTCATTAAAATACTACATAGTACTATGTAAAAATTCTCACAACTAACTGTCAGAGTGGTTTAAAACGAGTTGTTCTTTTTTCTTTCCATCATTCTCTAAAGGCCACGTCACTGGAATCGGGCTGTACCGTGGATGAACAGGTCAGAAAGTATAAACAGTTGAACATGACAGTGAAGAAATTTTCTGCACTGTGTACAAGATCCTGCATTTTCAAGACAGCACTAACTCCCCATCCACATCAAGCCTCCTTCTGTACAGAGGACCATAGGGATTATGAATATGTTTATTTTTCTGAAAACTAGCTACACCATGCCTACTAGGGGAGATTCTGTGGTGCTTATTGCGTCAGGATTGGGTTCGAAGGGATCCCAGACTCCTCTGGGCACCACATTTCTTATAATATGGCCCACTGTCATCATGGAGTCTAGCCATATTTGCAGGACCTAACATATGAGAAGTGCTTCCTGCTTATCTCAAGTGATTCTGGTTTGTACAGTTAAAAAAAAGCCATTCTGTTTCACACTTAGGGAGACTGGGGTAAGAGTAAAACCAGGATACCCTGAAACTTTCTGTCAAAATTCTGTTCCTCTTACAAGAAAGGCTATTTGCTCCAATATTTGTAGCTCCATCGTTTATGTTAAACATGAATATTCCAAAAGATTGTCCCCAAATTTTTGCTTATAAACAGTGAACCATTATTTCCTCAGTAAATTTCTGAAACCCACATTGATTTCTTCCACTATGTGAGATACATTCACAGGAAATCAAAACAGACATTTTTGCAGAAACCACTAGATACCTAAGTTAGACTTTTACATTCACATTTCTGAAGCTCACCCATAATTTCACATTCAGTAATACTGTTCATAATAATTTCTGTTCTTCTGCACATGTAATCACAGCCCAAAGCAAATGGAAGAATAATAATTCCATCAGTTGTCTGATTTGTATAAAAGGATTTACATGTAATAAGTATATCCCCAGAGAATTGTCCACTATTAGATATTAACTCAGTTCAGAAAGGAAAGTACCAGTTTTACTCTGCAAGTGGGGAAACTGAGGCTTCCAGGAGAACAGGGATTTGTCAGTGACACAGCTGAAGAGGAGCAGAGGCAGGTTAGAGCTCAGTCTCCTGTGCTGGCAAGCCTCTGATCTCTTGCAGAAGCCCTTTTAACCTACTGGTACAGTCTGATAACAAAAGGAATGCATACAAAGAGAATTCTTGTTTCTATCTTATTTTGAGATAACAGCCTTTTACACCACGCACACAGCAAAAATTTTGTCCTTAATGTTTAAACACAATCAGGGCTAACACATCTCCCAGCAAGAAGCTCCAGGCTCATGCTGTATAACTTGGAAAAGCAAGCAGATACTTCAACCATTTGACTGGCTGAAGAACAAAGCTTTGGAAATGAACACTTTGAGCACTCTTATAAAGGGCTGGGAGATGAAAAGTAAAGCCAGTAACACAGAAGCCTTTGAAGCACCTATGGCTGTGGACTTCAAATACTCACTGGCATGCAGAGATACAACAAAGCTGGCTATTTAAGCTAAACTGAAACCCTGGCACTCACAATTCCACATGTAGGGGTGAAATTATCTGCAGGGGGCTTAGGGAAGGGGGAAGAAATACTGGAGGGACTTCATAGGAAAGCTGAGATATTTTTTGTCTCACCCAAACCCTGGATTCAAGATATCAATTTCAAATAATGAGAAAAAAGGTCATTAAAATTTAATTATTTAAGAATAAACTAACAGCACTTAATTATTTCACTTTATTTTCCAAAAAGATAAGCAAACTCTGTTCATTTGTTCACAGGCTGTTGCTGCCCCTGTACTCATCAAAAGCAATTTAGACATCAGTCTTCATTTCATACAGTATTAAGAGGTCTTAGTGAACAAAGAAAGAAGAAATGGTTAGACCCTATTTCTGCATACTACTGCATATAAATCCAGTTCTGTCTTGGGAAATCACTGTCAAGATCAAAAAGCTGCTCCGTGCAGATATGTGCTAACACTTGGGTCTCCTCCTGCCCTTCCTGATGTCAAGCCAAAGTTAACTTACCTAAAATATCAGTATAAAGGACCTGTTCTAGGTCACCCAGCATTGTTATTATGACATCTTCATCCAGATGTGCAGTCCCTTCACGCAAGCACCCTTCCTCCTCCTCCTCTGCCCAGGTCCTGCTGGGGAAATGGGATGTGTAGGATGCATTTTCATCATCTGATTTTTTGCTCTCCTCATTGTCAGTCTGAAAGCCTTCGCCTGTATGGCGGTCTCCCGACCTCCTGGATGTCCCGCTTCCAGCAGGTGCTATCCCCTGAAATGCCTGGGGTGTGCTGAGGCTGGAGTGGCAGAGAGAGTGCACTGACTGTGAGAATGCCTTGGACAGGGAGCCTCTGCACCCAGCTTCTGCCTCCCGCCGTTGGTAACTCTGGTTGGACTTGGAGGCGTTTCCAAACCAGTTCTCCCTGTATGAGTATTGCCTCTTCTCCCCTTCACTGATGAGCGTGAGATTGGTTAGAGACTTCTGCTTCTGAAGACGAACACACCCTCTTCTAACCTCCGTGCCTTTAAACACTGACAGTTCAGCAGATCGCTGCATCTTTCCGGCTGGGGCTTCACCTCAGTTAGATTTCATATTCTGAGATGGACAGCAGCTCAGTTCCCCTGAAAGGGCCGGGCGGTGATCCCTGCATCGCCGCATGCTGCACACCCCAGGTAGCACAGACTCGCACTCGCAGGGAAAGCACAGCTCAAGCATGCACTCTACGTACTGGAAGGGACTAGACAGGCACAGTCATTTTCTTTAAAATTACGCTGCTGTCTCTGCTAAGCCACTTCTTGTCCGTCACATTAATCTGCAGTACTTACAGTCATTTTCACTTGGATTTCTCTCAAGCAGAAGAGAGTTGATCAAACACTCTGCTCCAGCACAGAAGTAATCCCAAAAGCCAACTGTGTTTTCCCCTCTCCATCCAATCACCAGTCTCATCGGAGTGGTGGGCCTGCATCTCTTTCTACGGCTGCTGCCTTCTGAAATCCAAAGTAGGCACAAGCACTGTCTCGGGTTTTCCCTCCCTCTCACCAGCTCATGACTGATCCTAGTGCACAGCTCTTCACTTTAGATGGGCTGACACAGAACTGCAAGTACAGCCTCCACGTCAGAGCTCAATAAAGAGCCAAAATTAACCACTGAAGCACAAGCCTCCTTACATTTTAGTATTCAACCTGCATTCCCAGATATATGACTTCTCTGCGACTGCAGTGAATGCTGCTGGCTGCCATGGCAGCAAACATCCTGGTGAATCAAACCGGAGACACAGAAGCCTCTGCCCAGTTTACAGTGCCACAGGTTTCGAGACACAGCTTCACCTGAATGGGATGCTACAGTAACAGATCTAGCTCATGGTCAAATCCTATTTTTCTCCCCAAAAGGTAAGGATGAAAAACTATTTCTTCCATATCACTGTTACTCCCTATGCAGAAAGCTAAAAGCAAACTTGCAAAAGGACCTTCAGTCTTGCAATTTCTGCTCTAAATAAAAAAAATATAATTTATATATATATAAAAATATAGAATATGGAACACAACAGTACTTGTCTGATATGATGATTAATAAAAGAAAATATTTAATTTCTTTCTCCTTATAAAGCTACTCTGTTTGCACCTCTATGAGATTCAGAGGCTAGTACAGAATTAAAAAGCTGTAAAAAAAATCATTGTTTCACAATATTCTGAAGAAAACCTATTAATGGAATAGTAATTTTTTATAAAGCAAATCATTATTGTGTCTGAACTAAGTTCAACAATTTTGAATGCTATTTTTAAATTCATTATCCAGAGAGAATGGAGACTTATGTTTAAATGTATGCTTTTTCTCACAAAGAAAAAGATATTAGTCCCAGAAAAAAATAGACAGATGAACAAAGAAATAGCTGAATTATAATTTTTTTAGATACAAACTTTTTATCTAGGTGAAATTAATTTCACAAAACATTATGTAGAAATCTACAAATAATAAAATTGCTGTATAAAAATAAACTGCTTTTGTCAGTGTGAAAATATGCTTGTCTCAAGTCTCTACCTGAGAAGCCTTGACAGGCAAATAACCTTTAAAAATGCCACGCTAAGAATTACAAGCTGTTCGCAGATTTCCTGTATGAATAAACAGATGTTAACAGAAGCCTCAGTGTATTTCTTGCTTTTCACTGGTTCAGTTTACAGTTTTTGAAGATACACAAGGGAAAATTCTTGGAAATTTTAAAGGAAAGGTACATTTCTTCCTAGGTAACTCTCAGAAAGACAGAATAACCTATAAAAAAATCAGTAGTCTGAAGTAATGGTGGTTTTCCGTATTAAAGCACTGATAAATCCCTCGAAAGATATGTTCCACAAGAGGAGTTTCCACTCCCATCCCCACCTAGCCCATACAGTCCAAGAGGAGACAAAAGGAATGGTCTGCCTGCCTGACTACAAAACTGTCCCAAATATTAAACACCTGTCACTTGCTCAGTCATGAAACAAAAGGCAAGGCTGCTGTGTTTACTCCCAGGCTCTGCCAGTTGTACTGACATATGGGCACTTAAAAGGGTTTCATGAACGTGCTGGTGCCTGCCTGCAGCAGAGCCGGTGTGCTGGGGATGCTGATGTTCTCTCAGAGCTGGTGTGGTGCTGCTGCTGTCCCACAGCTCCAGCACTGCCAGCAGAGCCTGGTGTGCTGGGGATGCTGATGTTCTCTCAGAGCTGGTGTGGTGCTGCTGCTGTCCCACAGCTCCAGCACTGCCAGCAGAGCCTGGTGTGCTGGGGATGCTGATGTTCTCTCAGAGCTGGTGTGGTGCTGCTGCTGTCCCACAGCTCCAGCACTGCCAGCAGAGCCTGGTGTGCTGGGGATGCTGATGTTCTCTCAGAGCTGGTGTGGTGCTGCTGCTGTCCCACAGCTCCAGCGCTGCCACCACGCTCGGGTGTTGGTGTGCAGACAGTGCCATGTGGCTGTCCCAGCCTGTCCAACATACCTGTAAAGCTACACCCGCTCAGGGATATATTGACAATAGAGAATTTGAAAAACGAAGGGCAATCTCACTCTTTTCACATTAATTTGGTTTATATCCTAAATTTATACGCAAATTGGTACAGTATTCTCAGTTGTTATGTTTTGAATTAACAGGAAGGACAGTGATTTTTAGCTCAGTTGTTCAGAGCACAGTGTCAGTGATGCCACGGTCATGGATCTGATCCCTGCATGGGCCATTCACTTAAGAGTTGCACTTGATGATCCTTCTGGGTCCCTTCAAAGTTAGAATGAGTGATTTGGCCCTGTGATACCAAAGTTCTCGTGGTGATTGTCTTGGAATCAAGAGAACAGGCTCTCTTCCTACCATAAAGAGGAAGTCTGAATCTCTCCCTGATATTCCAAATCCACTAATGGTAACTTCCCCACCTGCCCTTTCATGCCCCAAAGCTACAGTGACATGTCTCCATGGTCAGCTGTAAGCAGGTGTGGACCTGCAGCATTCTCCTGCCTCATTTCTAAATACATTAAAAACACAATGAGTCAAATGCTTTTATGTAGAAGTACTGAGCCTGATCACACAAATTTTGTTCAGCCTTCATGCATACAAACATTATACTACATCTCTTAATTACAAAGTTATATGAACTTTTCTCCCATTAATCCCATTGCCTCAGTTCGTAGAGAGGCCATTGTGATCATCCTCAGAGACAACAGATGCCTATTTGTCTTGGAACAAGTGCTCAGCAGAAAGAACATTGAATTTATCCTTGTACTTTACCACTTCTCTCTGCAGGCTGTCATTTGACAAAACATAAAATTTCAAAGTGGAAAATTCTCAGGTTTATTTATTGAAAAAATAATTTTCTACATCACAGCTCTCTATTTTAAAATGTTGAGATATAGCAACAAAAAAATACATCTTTCTAAGCTAACAAGAACGTATAGGAGACAGAGGAGAGCAAATGTCATGACGGCATTATTCTCCAACTACCTTGCAATTCAGTGTGTTCTCCACCCACCAAGCAGGAATGTGTTTACATCAAGAATAGCTTAGGGAACTTCCTCCAAGCCATCACAGTGTAACATACGACTTAATTTTTACTGTTTCTTTCATAAAAGGAATTATAAAAATTACTTTAAGAACTAATAGTCTTTGGGCAAATTTTGCTGTCAGATAAGACTTCCTTTGAAGTCTCAGTGGATAGTTTAGAACCCTACAAATGAATTATGTAATAGATCTGGAAATGCATAAGATTATGAATATCTTCAGCTAAGCTTACTTGAAAAAAAATTATAAACTATTCCTGCACATATTAATTATTTCTTTCAGAGAGCAAAAAATTAAGCACAATAAACATAACATATTAAAATTTGAATGTTTTTATGCTAATCCTGCCATTGAGCTAGGCCTATAAGTCTTAAAAGTACTCTTTTCATTTCTGTTTCATCCCTCGGATTTTTAATAATTAGTCAATATTTATAAATTCATGAATAATTACTTAATCAAACACTTTGCATTAAGCTCTTTGAACATGCCAGCATTTGTTAAAGCCAAATACTATCACTGATTTAATAAAATAATACTTCGTAGTTTACTGACATGTACCGTTTACAATGGATAATTAACTAATTAACTTACTGACATCCTTCTCCAATAAACTTGCTGGAGAAGGTGATAAATGTCACAGCTACATTAAGATGAAATACTTGGTAAGAAAGTCTGGAGAACTTGTTACTAGCCATATAATGAATAACAACAACCAAACTGAATTAGTTTATCAGCCTTTCTTTTCATTCTCATTTTATAATCCTGTTTATAAAAGTATATTCCAGTTTGGCAGAAACTGAGTAGATCAATACTGACTAGTCTTGTTGAGGCAAATGGCACATAATGTACACGCAAGAAATTGTATTCATACTTGAATGCAGAATTGTTCCCTATTTAGGTCTCCCAGATTTCTGTCTGGGATTTCCTGGACAAAGGTCTACACACCTGAGTGCCCCGGGAGCAACATGCCTGCCATACACAGGACCACCAGAACCACTCCACGGGTGTCTCATGCCTACAAGTGGGGCTCATTCAGTGGGAGTACACGTATCAGTGGTGCTGGGCACACAGAGGGGATTCAAGGTGTGCAGGGAGCCTAAAAACTGCTCTGCACGTGCTCTACGGCTGATCTGCATGTGCACTGTGGGAACACTTCGGGACTTTCCAGCTGAGCTGTGAAATATTCAAAGGGGGGGAAAAATGTAAGAAAAAGGTCTGAAGCACTTCAGATCACATCTAGAACAAATTCCCAGCAGAGGCAGAGGAACAGATTCACAGTATCTCTGCCAAGATACAGAAATAGCTTTAGGCATAAGCCATGTGTATATTCACCAAGGGCAGCAAATTATTGGTGACAAGCTAAAAATAAAGAGGTTGTCCAGTTTATCAGGGCCACACTTTTAAGTCCATGCCTACACCAGCCTCCTCACCTCCCTTGCTGTCCAGCACCATTCTCTTCTCATGGCTGTGCAGGTAAAACCAAGCAATCACTTGCAAAGTAGTGGGCAGGACACAAGTGGCTTGAGCTTTGACTTTACCTTTCACCAGCTCCGAGCTGGAAGACAGGAGAGGCTCTGTAGGTAAGCAGCTCTAACCAGCTCCCTCGGAGGAGTCACACAGAGCACAGGAGAGCTGGAAATCGCCTCTACAGATTCTTGCTTTACTTTTTACTTTTCCATCACCACTGCTGAGAGAGTAGCAAAAGGATGTGAACTGCCTTGCTGGACACGGAAAGCAGAGGCACGACTTTTCACCACTACAGCCAAGGAAATTAACTTGGGTTTGGTTCCTGAATTACTCAAGGAGAATGGTGCCTGACCAACTACTCCTAAATAATTTCAGATTATTTATTCCGCATCCAACTTTTGCCTATATTATGGAGAAATCTTGAACCAGACATGCTTAAAGCATTAGTTTAGGTTCAACTGGCTGATATTGCTCCAAAGTGGATTAGAAGTTCTGATCAGCTTGGCTGGTTGTGGGAGTAGTAACCTTCAGCCAAGAAACAAAAACAGACAGGAGCATGTAAATATTCAGAAAGAAGAAAAGCAGTTCATACAACAGCATTGGCTAAGATATTCTAGTCCTGAGCATGTCAGCCTTAGTTCTAAATATCTGGCACTTTAAAAATTATAATGATTAATGAAGCAGAAACACAATACAGGTGGGACAGCACTTTATGAACACACTCCTACAAGCTGTTTAGTGATTTCCACAGATTTTCACTCTTTTGCATGATCCTTACTGATCCTTACTGTTTACAAATATATTGTGCTACTGTGGTGGCTACCAAGTTTCAAAAGAAGATCAAGGTAATATAAAGATGATGGCTATCCATAGCAACAGTTGAAGATTTCAGGAAAAAGGTAATATCAAAATGAAAGAACCTGGATTTATTGCTTAATACCCTGAAAATAAGTGACCAGACCATGGAAGTTAACGTTGCCTATCTCTTTGATAATACTAGCGTAATCCCTTGGTCATACCAGAATAAAGATGCTCTTAAGTAGAAGAATTTAACTGTCCTTTCTCATGGCTAATCCATCATGGAATACTCCTCTGAGCAACTATCCGTGCAGATTCAAGGACAGAGTCACTTATGACTTGGTGATAGTTCACCCATGCAGACAATTAATTATTCAGCAAAAACATTACTTGATCTGTTTATTCCTTTTTTTTTGCTAACAATTAAATATAAATGACACACCTGTATTTCCCTATGTAGACAGCAAACCACTGACCACATTTTCCCAGTGGTTCTGCTTTACAGGCTTTTATGCCAATCAACTGCTAATGCCAGAGTCTAAATAATCAGATTAGGGACATCTCTGGTGTCTAGTTTCCTTTATATAATTTTCTTCTTTTTGATGCTGTTCCTTTTCTGTTCAGAACAGTAAAAGGCCATCAGACATGATACTCTGTTTGATCATTTCAGCAGGTATTGAATTGTTTGGGGTTTTTTAGCATCTCTCTGCATGATTCCTTGAAGCATCTTTTGATTTGTGGCAAGTGTTTCAATTAAACTCCTCATACATGTTAGACCAAGGAGTCAGATTTGTGGAGTAATTAAAAACAATTTTATACTTTAACAGCTATGCATCACCTCCAGGGAAAATTTCACAATGTTTCAGAGTGACACGTTTATCACAGAAGCTGGCTGTGCAAATAAAGGATGTTAGAAAACTTCTAAAGGGACTGAGACAAACCAGGACAAAACCTTTTTCAGCATGAGTCAGCTAAATGTCAAGACAGTCCCCACAAAGCTTGGGCATCTGATTTCCCTTCTGGTGGAGATATAATTTTAGACTGATGTGTCAAATTAGTGCTTTAATTGAGTTATATCCCATGTAGGAAGAACCACATGACTCATTACAAATCCATTCAAATGCTAAAAATTTGGAGTAAAATGGGTAAACTACAGGTAAAACCAGTGTTTCAGGATTTCACCTTTTATTTTTGTAAAATTATAAGAGTAAGTATGCTAATGAAAAAGAAAACAAAGCAACAACAAAAATAAACCCTGAAACCCCCAAGAAACAGCTTTTGCAGAGTCTCTCTGAAACAACTTTTACACAACCCTGCAGGGCCATTCAGACCTGATGAGAAAGTGAGCTGTGGCACACTTTGCTTTTTGCATTTGCCGGCAGAGTCATGGCCAGATCCAGTGCTGATGTAACTCAGCATGGCTCTGTTGACTTCAATGGAATTATTCCAGTATGATTAAAAAAACCCATCCCTTCACCTTTGTAACCTAGTAAGGACTTTAATCCAGGCTTACAAGGAATTCCAGAACACAACCTTTATCAGCTTAGCTCTAGCAGCAGCTTACAAGCCAGGTGCAATAGGAAGGACTTGCTTGCTTTCTGAATGCAGACTCATTTATAAAAGCAACATGTATCTTATGTAATTTATGTCTCAGTTCTGATGTTATTATTTAATTTGATGTTACTAAATGAGAGTGTTAAATATTCTGAAGTCAACTTTCCATTGCTCCTCTTGGAACTTTCAGTGTGATTAAATAACAATTACATGACTCCACAGCTTGTGAAAGCCCAGTTTCTGCAAAATGATGAAGAGCGTATATGAACAGAAGGAACCAGTTCAAACAGAGAACTGTGAATTTGAAGCACTAAATATGCATGACCCAAATTTTCTGTATATTTAATACCACTCATGATTAGAAGTCAGAAGTATTATTTCAACCCATCACAAAGCTCCTGGTAAGAAACACATGTTAATAAAGAAGTTCACAGTCTTCCCCTGACTTATTATTACTCACCAGAAATCTCCTCTAGGCACTGTTTGGCAGTCTTACTAAACGACAAATCCATTTTAGTAGGACTGGTACAGGAGTCAGCAGGTGGTAAAGAGGTACTGTCATTTTCTGAGAGAGTTCTGAAATCAAGCAAGAAGATTGATTATTATTATCATTCATGTACTCATGGAAAAAAGTGCTACTTGCAGCTCCACCAAGAATCATATCACTATTGGGTGAAAATACCATTTTTGTCACATTATTCTTATGCTAGTTTAAGTCCAGCTACACAAATTTACAAGCAACTAGGGTTTCTCTCTCTCTCTCTCTCTCTCTCTCTCTCTCTGTGCAGGAACAACTCACGAGTTAATGCTGTGAAATTTGGAGCCATTTTCCCCCCACTTATTTTTTTCAGGATTTTTCATCCAGATTCGAGTCAGAATCCATTTACATTGGTTAAGTCACACCCCTGCACATATATAAAGGAAATAAAAACTTGTAATTGATGAAATATTAAGTGAGAAAGGCCATGTGGGAATAAGCTTATGCAAGGCTGGATGGAAATCTGGCCCAGATATTTAAATCTGTGTGCAGCTTCTTTTGATAATGCCCCTTATATAACTCTGGGGAATGGGATAATACAAGTTTTTCCATTAACTTTCTAACAAATAGCTTATATTTTCTTTGAGGGTATATTTCTGTGAATATCAATGATAAATTATAATGGGAACCCTTTGTTGAATACAATTACTTTCTCTTATATGAAGGTAAACAGCAAGAAGTACATAAGTACATTGATTATAACAAAAAATATCTCACACACTTATTTCCTCTTCCTAAGGAACACTGCAGTTTACACTGGAGTTGATGAATTATGATGTTATCAAATAGCAATGTGTACCACATGTATAGAGCAAAAGAACACATATAAAGATGTAATAGTCACTTTTTAAAATAAAATTTTAAAAGCTCTTCACCTACAGCTTAAGTTCTTCCAGCTTTCCTGACATGAATAACAGTCACTGTTCTGATTTATTAACAGACTAATGAAATTTTTATATCCTAATTTTAAAATGTGACATTTATAGTTCAATTTTCAAAATGCACCATAAAATGCTCCCAATGACCAACTAAACTGAAAACAGAAACATTTAACTGTGTGATGATTCTGTATTTTATAAATAAACCTATAAAACAGCGACTTATCTCTCAAAATAATTTTATAGCCACTTTTTTAATGAAATAAATTTCCAGTTAATATTTTCTTTAAAGTTACTCACTGAATAGATTTGTTCAGTAATTCATGACAGCAGATGAGGGAACAGATATCTGCATAAGGAGCAGCACAAGTACTGACATGGTGGAATCCATTGATTGGAACCATTCAACTCAGAAACAGAAATGTAAATTATGCCTGATCTGATGCATTGTCTTTCTAATAAATTTCTGTACTTTTGAGATGCTGGAAACGGACAAGTGCTGTATAAAAAAACTATTTCTGGTTCTTGTCTGTCTCACACTACCAGAAACACGAGCTCAGCACATGTTGCAAGGTTAACTTTGTCCTGCCAACCTTGAATGTAGTTTTACATTTGATGCTTGAGAGGAGAGTCTCTTAAGTAAAAGAGCTCGCTCTATTCTTCTATAGTGAACACACTCTGAAATTCCACAGTCCCACTTGCTTTCCCAAACGGCTTTAAGTCATCCATGTTTTAACTGTTTGAGGAAGCAACAGAAATCTCACGGAGGACTATGGATTTTGCAGCAACCTAGGTTCTGCTTTCTTGAGAAAATTGGTTATTTGTTGTGGTACAGACGGACTAAAAGCACCAGCCCTTGGGCAGCTGTGATGGAGATACCCCAAGGAGGAAACAGGGAAGGGGTCTCTCACAAACAGCTCTTTTCCCACAAGGTCTCCAGGGGGTTGCTGGCTGCCTGCACTTCCACACCAGCCCTTGTCTTTTCATGCTTGATGGCCAAGGCTCTTATTTTCTCTGGACTCCAGCTTAACTCAGATGCACCGAGAATGGTGAAAGACTAGGCTGGGGTGAAAGACTTCCAAATAGACTTCATGTAGGATTTTGGGGCTCTTGGAGAACAAAGAGGTTCCGGTGCACACGGGGTACCTAAAACTTCAAGTTGCATTGCTGTGGGCCTGTCATGGATTGTGATACATTGGACAAAGCATGTAAATGCCTCTTCTAATTTTTAAAAAATGGAAAATTATATTTTGAGGTTTGTCTTCTCCTGTACTGCTGGCTTTGATGTCTTTCTGTGGGACATATTAATACTAGGAATGAGGAATGACTCAAGTGATCTCTGCAGGACTGCAGCACAGATTAAGCTCAAAGCAAGTAAACAGCAAATTAAGTGATCTTCTCATTAACCTTGCACATCAGCCTTAATGAATGATCCTCTATCCTCTGCCTATTCACAGCCCACCACCTCAAAAATAATGAAATTCTTACATCTCCCTCAGTATCAAGAAAAGGGAAAATAATTTCAGTTTAGTAAAAGCCAGCCCAGTGATATTTCTTCCAGTGCTCTGCATTGACAGTGCAGGTTAATTTAGGCAACCTTCATGAAAGCAGGGCAATCTGTTTTCTATTTTAATCATGGCAATCAGAGAATATATTTATCCCCAACCCACTGAGTTACATGCTACCTATTTGTGAGAGTATCAAACCCACTTAACGGGACAAATCTTTCAATCAACCTGCACAAGCTCATTCATTTAGATTAAAATGAGCCTGTATGGGGTAATTAAGAATAGAATTTAAAACACTACTTAATAAGTGGTCTCTGACACGCTCAGTCATTTCCTGTCTCTAATGAAATAGCCAGCCTTAAATAAACACAGATAACATCAAAGATTTGTTTGCTTTTTAGTTGACATTCCAAAAGGTATCAGATGAATATGATGGCGTTTTTCCAACAGCTCTCTGAGATGCAGCTGTCTAGAATGTGTATCACTGTCAGCATAACAGACTGGCAGGGCCATGTATGCAATATGAGCAGTTGGATCACCCATGTTCAAGAAATGTGAGTTAAATTTGGAACAGATGCAAGGAAGGGCTACTAGGATGCCCATAGGGAAGAAGAAAACCTTCTGAAAAACAAAAGAAAAGAGAGAGTTGATTTGGTTCAGCCTCACAAAAGAGAAAGAAGGTGATGGGATTATCACTCACATATTTAAAAAGAGCAATCAAAGAGAGAGAAAACACCTTTTTAAGTCAACGGACAAGATCACAAAGTAAGAAATAGATGCAATCTAATCATGTAGGATGCAAACAATTTTGAAAAATGTTATGAGTGAATTTCTACAGGAACGTTCCCATTGTAATAGTGGGGATTAACCAATTTAAAATAAAATCTAATTGGTTTATGAACGGGTTAGAAGGGCTGCCAGTTACAGAAGCCTGAACAGAATATTTCTTTTGGTCCTTTATCCTGAAGTTTACTGATTATTTAGTCAAAAGAATAGAGCCACATTTTCTGTATGGCAATTTAAAAGAATAACTTCAGATCATAAATAGAAAACAGATGGTTTATCAAGCTATGGTTTTAACTCAGCATTAATCAAATATGTGTTTATGACTTCTTCACTTATGTTTCTTCCCATCTCTTAAACTAACACCTCTTCAACAGAAACTTTCTTACACTATTACTTGAAAATCAATCACAGAAAAATGGTCTAAAGACCATGTATTCATTTCAAGTAAAACTGGTGAGTGGCAATGTTTACGATTGCAAAATTTTTGGTAGTGACTGTTGCTTTATTTTCACAGCAGCAATGTAAATAACAGGCATCAATAAAGCACTGCAGCATGACTTTGAGTCCTCACTTAATTTAAGAAAGTATGTTTAGTGGCATAATTTATTATTAACAAACACAATTAATGGACAGAATGTTTTTTACTGTAAACTTAAGTTTCAACTCCACAACCAGCTACACAGAAGTAGCTTCTAGTCATTAAAACTGGACATAAAGATGGCTTCAAGAAACCCTGCAGATGCTCTGGTTGCAGGATCCTTGATAGCAGTATAATTTTTTTCCCTAAGCCTGTATAAAAACATCCTGAACAGGCATCTGGAATTGAATTTCACTGTGCTTCCAGAGATACAACCAGATTATATCCTCCTTCCCATCTGTCACTGCTGTGAACCTCCTGCACACCCTGGAAGCAATGGCCTAGCAAAAGAATTGTGTTGATCACCATGTAGTAAAGGAGTTGGGAAGAAAGTTTTAACACCCAGCAACATGTTTATTTTTTACACTGGTATTTCCTTTTTCTCACCCTATCTTGTTGAGTACTTTAGTCCTTACAGAATCATAAAATAATTTAGATCAGAAAGATGTTCTAGGCGCCATCACGTCCAATGACTTGCTTGAAGCAGGTCTGGTTATATTACATTACTCAGAGCCTTGTTTTGTTGGGTCTTGGACGTACCCAAGGACAGAGATGCCACAACTTTCACCAGTGTTTCACCACCCTCACAGTAAAACCATATTTTCTAACTTTCAATGAGCACCTCCCCTGCCGTAACTTGCATCTGTTACCTCCTCTCCTTTCACCCTGCATTTAAGAGAAGAATCTGGACCATCTTCTTTACAGCAACCTATTAGGTAGCTGCAGCTACCACTTTCTTAGTCTGCAGGGACAAGAGGAGTGCCAAACTGGTATTTGAAGTTCAGCATTAACACTGAAAGAATATCTCTGCAAGATTGCAATTCCGAGACAGCTGAAACTTCTTCCAGATGTTGCTATCATAAACTAAAATTTACCTGAAAAATTGAGATTTAAGCAAAGCACAACATAGAACTGCAGCTCAGGACAATAAGTGGTCAGCTAATTCTCTGCAGCATTTTCTATACTTTCAGCATTTCAGGCAAAAAGCAATTCCTGAGCACCACAGCCCCCAGGATTTAGAAGCTTCAGATTCTATATTTCAGCCATGGAGAAGAGACCTACTAAGCTTCTACAGTGGTTACTGGAGGAGTCAATAAAATAAAGCTGAAGTGCAGTAAATGCATTCAGTTACAACCCAATGTTCTCCTACTGAAATATTCCTTTACTCCTTCAGTAAATCCACAGCAAACATTAATTTCTGTCATATCACATTAGGTCTTGTAGGGTTATGATGATTTGCATCAATTAAGGATTTGCCCCATGGAGAGAGGTGGTGCATATTACTTCTGGGACTATTAGTTTTCTCCATTTTATGGAAATAATGCGAATGTATACAATTTGAGTTAAAAAAAAAGGCAATAAAAAAGCAATGATTGCATGCAATTGATGCAATAGGCTCTTCTCTGGGCAAGAAAAGGATTGGTATTGAAGGTTATATTCCACTTTTGAGCATGAAAAGTTAACATTGAGAAGTGAACCTATTCTCTTGTTTTTAGGAGATGGATTCAGGTATCTTTTTTTGTTTTAATTTATGTACCTTTTTCCCCCTGTTTGCACTGCAGCCTAGCAAGTACTAAACTTCTGTGTTACTCTTCTCCATTTGAAATTTAAGCACCACTGGGAAGACAGCTAAATTGTACGGCCAAATTCAACACAAGTCTAAAGGACTCTGGAAAATGGCAAAAATTCCATCTTTCTACAATTCTGTCTAAGTAGAAGAATGCAATTTTAAGTAGTGGCTGGTGTACTTTAAACAATTATATAGTCTCTTATACCTTCCTACTGTATCTCTCTTGTCAAGCTTTCTGGCAAATGAATTACATCTACTTTGGTCTTATATCAGTTGGACCCTGCAATCAACTTCAGAGGGGACACAAATGGGACTGTAAATAATATATTCACAGCCACATTTCAAAATAAATAATCACTTCCTGGCAGAATGGAGGAATTTAAATTATACCCGTTTAGTAGCTGCTAATCTTTGAAGAGAAGTAATAATCCCATATGAATTTTGATGTCAGGTGTTTAAGAGGAATAAAAATACAATGTGGTATCAGATAGGACAAAGCACCAAGACTGCAAAGCTGAATAGTGCAATATGCCATTTAAGAACCTACCAGTAAAACAGTATGTTCTATCTACTGTCCATTAATAAAAATACAGACTTATTGAAAATATGACTATTGATAACTATTATAGGTTTGAATTACTTATTTAAGCAAAATACATGGCCATCTCAAAAAACCTCCTTGGTATACTTCCTTTTCCTCACAAGTCTACAGTAATATCCTCTTGGTTAACAAAAAGATATTTCAAAATATATGGTATTTGCAGGTATCAGCAACAAATCAGAGAAAGCACAAGCTTACTCAGGCTTGCGATGACAGTCTAAATAGATCACACAAGTATATGGTAAGATTCTGCAGAATTCTGGATTAAAAGCATTGTATTTTTACTAAATTTTATTGATTTTTTTTACAAGGGCTGCAGTATAAACGAGAGCCTAGATATTCCTTCTAGCTGGAAAAAAACCCTGTTAGTCTAAATGGTAGCCATTGTTTACTAGCTCATATAAAGCTGTTAAAAATCACACCTGAAAATTCTGTGTATAAAGTGTGGTGATTGCTCTGAAAACAATTATGTTGAAGAACAAAAAATATAAATATAATACCCCAGCTCTTGCTCATTTCCACTTACCATATATCCACAGAAATAAATATGCTGACTTTGAAAATTTGGATATTTTATCCTTGGTTACATTTATATTCTTCTATGAAATCATTGTATGGTATTACAAAGCCCTTGAGATTTTTAAGAAATGTGGTTACTGTGTATTTTTGAGTCAGATTCTGCACTCAGAGAGATACATATTGAAGTAACCTCATCAAAGTCAGTCTATTACTCTGGGTATGGCATTCTGAGATCAGACATTGGCTCTGAGAATTTTATTTTCATATGAGATTTAACTTCAAATACAGTCTCCTTCGCTGTTTGTTTGAAGCAAAGAGACAATTATTAGTAACAAATTTTACTGGAAGATGCATGCTTCTATCACCCTTTAAAATTCAAAATACAATTTGCTTCAAGATGGAGCTTAAAAGAATGCGAAGACATTTCCATCATGCAATGAAATAGCATCAATATGTAGTAAAATAGCACACACATGGGAAGGCAAAGCATAGCTTCTTATTCTCTCTCCTTATATATGCACCCTAACACATATGTAGGCTGTCCTATGTACCACACCACAAATCCTTTGCATCACTGAGGTTATTCCAGATGGTCACATACATATTAAATGCATCCAGTGATCCATCTAAATGAAACTCACAAGGCTCCACGGCGTGTTAGAATAAATATAACAGTTGAGCTTTTTTATAGTGAGCTTTTTCTCCCTCCCATATGATTTTCTGAACTTATCAGTCATCCAAACTGGTTTTGAAGAGGTGTTTAGTTGTGTGTAATGATATATATACTTCCTCAGAGCCTACTTCATCACCTCTTTAATCTTTAGCCAAGATTATCTAGAGTACTAC
The DNA here is from genome assembly GCA_013400915.1 of Pardalotus punctatus. Lineage (NCBI taxonomy): Eukaryota > Metazoa > Chordata > Aves > Passeriformes > Pardalotidae > Pardalotus > Pardalotus punctatus. The sequence goes on from VZTX01015266.1 coordinate 143,974, forward strand.
TCAGTAACAAAAACTGGTAGTACATTTTGCTTAATAATGTATTTGTCATTTAATCAGATGTTAAATTCACCCACAACTGTAGCTAAAGCCCTCCAACAGCTGACATCTGAAAACATTCAAATCAGCCTGTCAATCTATCTACACTTATTCTGTCTTCTGAGTTGTACAACAGTGAAATCTCCCAGCTTCTCTTCAGCAGAATAAATTCAGAAAAATGTTGATACATTTAACTGTTCATTCTTTCGTTTCAGAGCCTTGGCCATCCCAAGACTTACTACTGCCTGTAAAAATTAATTGCCTCCATGGAGTTAACCTACACATAGTTCATGCAGAAAACTAATCAGGAAAAGAACTGCAAATAGCAACCTTTTCTGTCTACACAAACTGCTGAAATATTTTTAAATATCTATAAAAGTTTTTGTGTATGGTTTTTCTTCAAATATCCACCAGTATTGTTACATATTCTGAAAACATCGGGAGATTATTTTATGATCTTTTAAGAGAACAGTGAATTTTAAGTAAATATTGTCAAATATTAGCAAATAAATGTTGAGGTTCTTAGAATGCAAACAAGAATATTTGCACTAGAAACCTGACTCAGCTATGACCTTTCAAAAGCAGCACAGAGAAGGTACTATATGATCTGTATTTCTAATCAAAACACCCTGAATTTTAAATGGCAAATATTTGCAGTGGATTGCTTTAGTACAAGGTAAAGACTCAGCGTTCTTGTAAGAAATTGTTCATACAATAACATTAATTAAAAAATAATATTAGGAAAACATCGGCGTGATGCCGTGACAGAAACTGAGGGGTAACAGCGTGGTCCACCACTACTTTACCCATTTTAGCTCACCTTCCTAAATGGCAGCACAAACCAAATATTGCTCGATGCTCTTACCTATAAATGAAAGGAGCTACCGTGGCAGTGTTGGGGTGGCTGTATTGCTGCTGCTGAGGGAGCTGGACCGCACCATTTCCTGTGCCTTGGCCACTGCCTGCAGCCATCGAGGCCGACAGAGCTACGGAGGATCCTGGGGGGAGAGCAGCACTTGGTTCTTTCCCGTCAGAAGAAGCAAGACCAGAGGAAGGAGAAGCCTTCTCATTAAGCTGAGATTTGGGTGTTGACTGGGACTGGTTTCCTTTAGTAGTCCTCAGTTTTTCAATCTCCTTACTCCCTGTGCCTGTGGAGGAAGTGCTCTGCTTTGCTGTTGCCACCTTTGATCCAGGTTTTGGGATCCCACTAGAAGATGATATTAAACTTTCCTTCTTGGCTGCTGTCGTCTTGCTTCCCTTTGGGATTAAGCTTGCAATTTTTGAGCTCTTCTTTGCAGATGTTTCAATGACCTGATCCTTCTCTTCCTTGACTGCTTTCTCTGTGCAAACTTTGTTTTTGTCCCTGTTCTTTTCCTCTTTGTCCTTTGGCTGTAGCAAAGACTTTTTATTGCTGAGATTTTTGCTGCCAGCTTTTGGAGGGGTCAACTTCGGTGATACTTTGGGACTGCTACTTGTAGAGCCGCCGCTGTTCACCCCACCACTTAAGACATCCATTTCACCACACTCTGAAAAGTTGTCGTCCTCTCTGCCACTGTCACTGGGTCCTGAGCTCAGTGACAAAGGAGGTCTCAGAGCAGTCCTAGTGTTAACCAGCTTGAATTTTTCCAGCATAGATTTTTGTCCAGATGAAGGGGGCTTCACACCTTCAGAAGGGGGCGGCTTGAGCCGGTCTGAGGTTGGAGTAGGGGAGGTTGCGGGACTAGGCTGCTTCACAGACAGCATGGTAGAGGTCGCGCTGTGTTTGACATTCATGGATTTGCTGCGCCAAGGCTTGCTGGCACTTGGAGAGGGTATGGCAGAGACCTGCTGCTGCCCGGTGCTGGTGGGATGCTGCACATTTCCATTCATGCCTGCAGAGGGGTGAGGGCCTTTTGGTGAATCTGCTTAAAAAAACAGAAAAAAACCATAATGGTATAGTTGTTCTCCCACTGCCTGCTTGAAAGTGGTATCATACTCCCCCGACATTTAAAACACACTTACATGTGACCTATAATAAACAATTTATCTGTGCCTGGAACATGAAGGATGTTAATAGAAAATGCCTTTCTTTCCTCCATCATCATGGTGTTGTTCAATACTTCCACAAGCCAAAGAAAGCCTCAGAAACACCTTTGTTACAACAAATTCATCATGCAAATCAAGCCTTCCAATTTTAGATTTTATTTTTAACATGTAATAAATTATTCCAATCACTTGTTGATTACAAAACACCGAGACATAGAAGAAAAAAAGAATGCTACGATTCTGGCAGAAAAACAGAACTGGACAAAGGTGGGTTTGAAGTTTAGTGAAAGAAGAATAGGTGCTAGAAAGCTGAGGTTTGGGGCAAGAGGAGGAGGATTCCGTAATACTGAAGTTAAATGGGATAAAATCAATATTCATAAAAACAAAAAAGGCAGGTGACTACACATTTTTTAGTTTTATGTACTGTTAACAATATTTAGCAGCTCAGGAACTTATCCCAATACACTTTCATAGGTAGGAAAAAAATTTATCAACAATTTCACCAGTGTTAGTACTTGAAAGTTACAGTGATGTATCATGTGCCTAGGTACAACAATGATAGTTGTTTGGGGTCTGAACTCAGGTAAGGTACAGAAGGCTCTGGCACTTTCACTACATTTACATCATCCAGGAACTTCAGTGGATCTTCAGAATGAAAGAGAACAAGGCTCCTTCTGCAACAATCAAACTATGACGATTAACAGCCGTGATTTTTATCATCTAGCCTTACTAAGCAAAACAGACCAATGTACAAAAGGGTTAAGCTCTTCTGTACGAAGTTCAGATTCCCAAGACAAATCTGAGTATATAAACACCATCACTCTGGAGCACCAGAGAAATGAAGTGGTAATGGCAATAAACCATATGGTACACAGCTATTTCAGCAGCTGATATTTTTCTTTTAGTGGATCTATCTTGTCTTGCCATTCAGTATTGGGACTGTCAGGGAATTAGATGTAAGCCTGCCTACAATATATTGAATCGTGTACTACAAGAAAGCCCATGAAACATGCAATGCAAATATAGTTCATGTAATGACAAAAGGAGTGCTTGATGCCTTGGATACACACATAGGATGTCATACCTTGGCGCCCCCCTGTCTGAATAATATCCTAGATGAGAATGCTGAGGACATTTGTCCCTTCAGCACAGAGTATGAAGTAATGCATCATTTTCATTTTTGCAGTCTCAGTTTAAACCCTGAGTAAAGATTCCTCTAACCATCTGGAAGTCTGAAGGCTGCTAATACATTCGGGAAAGGCAGAATTTTGGGAATACTAAAAGGGGTGCTCTTTTTTCTTTAACAAGAGAATGCAAACATAGCAAAAATTACTGCTCGGAATAGCATTAAGAAGTTCGAGCTTAAAAATATTAAAATAAAATTATCTGAGCAAAAGCAACATGACAACATGTAACATTTTTACTTGCTTAACTCTATTAGCAACTAACTCCACTAGACCAATCACTTCCACGTTAATAGGTGCTATATAATTCCATCTGCCCAGGGCTTTTTGTGTGCTCCTCAGCCTGATGTGCAAATGCCACAGCGCTACATGTGTGACAAAGATGATGAAGAGACTGAAGCATCTCTCTTACAAGAACAGGCCATGAGAGTTGGGCCTATTCAGCCTCCAGAAGAGATGACTGAGAGGGGACCTCATCAATGTATACAAGCATCTGGAAACAGGGGGTCAAGTCGGCTTTGCTCAGTGGTGCCAGCAGTTGGACAAGAGGCAACAGGCAGACCCTGATGCACAGGAAGTTCCACTGGAATATGAGGAAGAAATTCTTTACTGTGTGAGTGACTGAGCACTGGAACTGACTGCCCCGAGAGGTTATGAAGTCTCCCTCACGGGAGATATTAAAAAACCATCTGGATGCAACCACGTTCGATGTGCTCTGCGATGAGCCTGCCTGGACGGTGGCGTTGGATCGGATGACCCACTGTGGTCCCTCCAACCTGACACACTCTGTGATTCTATATATGAGCTTACTCCACCTTCACAAAAGGTTCCAAGCAGCTCTGCTGAGTCCTGTTCTAAGCAAGAAAACATTAACTTGCCTACTTAACATTAAGGCTTGCTTCAGAGTATTTTTGTGACAGGTGAAGTTACAGAGTACTCCCTGGGCTCCAGGCTGCCCCGTGGAGCACCTTTGGTGGGCAGCTGCTTAGCTGATCCCTCCCTTAGGACCAAGGTAGGAATTGTGGCTGGGCCCCTGCTATTGTCTGGTGAGCCTCAGATGCTGGAAGAGAGCCTGGGGCCAACCACAGCTGTTGGAAGTTACTGCAGCCCTCAGGCTTTTTTAATTTATACCAGGAAGCAACCACAGGGCTGACAGTGCAGAAGTGGGTGTGTGCTTGCACACAATGCTGTCTTGCACTAAGCTCACCCTAAATACACAGGAGGATTGGCGTCTTAGGCGATACCAACAGTTTTGCAGAAGAACAATTCACCATAAGAATATGCAAAGCTAATGCAGAATACATGTAACAATCTGTGAGCAGTGGGATGCCACTACATTCTGTTGTATTAGTTATGTTACACTTGTATGGCTTCAGGCTATTAATTTTACTAAAAAAACCCAAAAACAAAAGTGTTCTGATTAAAAAGAAGAAATGCATGTCTTGCCATATTTCCGGCTGTATAATATTAAACTCATTGAGGGGAAAAATGTAAAAAGAAGACTATTTACTGGTTCATCAACAGTTTGTTCTGCTACAAATATAGCAAAAAAATACAGGTTCCTGGAGCCACTGGTGTTTATTTGATCCTTATGTCACAAATCATAAACAGCAACAAAAAATTACAGAGATACAGAGAACTTTAGCTTGCCATTAATCTTCAGTTTAAAGGGAATCCTTCATATTTCTACAAGGAATGTGAACTGCATACTCTCAAGAAATATCGACAACCTGTTTGTATGTTTAAAGATTTGGAATTAAAAGATCTGTTCACCCTCCCACACGTCCAGCACAAATGCATTACTTGAAGCTGCACACAATTAACTGCTTTCTGATGTTCAATTTGGCTCGGCTTTAGCTGTTCATTACATGAAACCTGTCCCCACCTTGTGGTGATTTTGAGACAGACTGAACCCAACCTATGGCAGAGATTTCTTATTTCTGTAAACTAAATTTTACAAGAAGTCAGTCTTCTCTTTCAGACTTAACCCCTTATTCCTGAGAGGCACAGCCAGCTTGTGGTGAAAACAGTTTTCTGCTTGAGAACTCAGTGCTTCAGAGCTCAACCTCTGCTGTAAAAGCACAGGAGCAACACAACACTCCCAGGTGTTTAGTGCAAAAAAGATAAATTTCTGCAACAACCCAGCAAGACCATTATGATCAAATGGACATTTTCAAATCCACTTTTCATAGGCTGTTGCACAAATAAAGGACATGTGAAGAGTTCAGCTTGGGCCCAGTACCTGATCAACCCCCTTTGTCTTCTCATCTGTGACCTTTGCTGTGTTCTGTGCTGCTGGAGAAGACAAGCTCTACAACAAGAGCTCCTCCACTGCAGCAAAGTTAGGTATGATAATCTAAATATTCTGCAGCAGGCAGGTGTCCAGATTATCCATTTTTAGTCACTCACAATAAAAAACGGTCAGCAGAAAATGCAAGAGTTGCAAAGCATTGCTATGAGGATGTTTGAAGGAACGGGAGGTCTATCTAGTAATATTAAAAGAATTCAGCTTGTTCAACTCTCCCTGTCTAGCTGTCCCTGAGAAAGTAGCTACCCTTTATCAGCAGAAGTGGAGAACACCATCAGGGACAACTGGAAAAATAGTGGCACCAGAAGAAACATACACAAATTAGCTCTAGAGGTACACACTGGCCACAGATGAACAACGACTTGCATCATCACACAACAGAGTTCCAGGGGAGAGTTTCTCAGAGTGAGTATGGATAAAATAACCAAATACTGTTAAAACTGAGTTCAAAGAAAACACAAATGCCATCTCTTCTCATTAAATTATATTGAAACACTGGCAATGAAACTCCATGATGTAGAGACCCTGATCAGCGTTCAGATACACTGTTTCCAAGATTTAAGGGGTAAAGATTTGTTTTAAAAATGCGGTGTGAATTAGAACATTATTTCTTTGCTGTACTCAAACTGTGCTGGTTTTCTACCTTATTAGCAATCTGAATAATTACTTCATTTAAACAGTTTAATTTTCCTAGTTTTATTTCCATCTTTATGTCATTAAGTTGGAGGCAGACAAATCTGACACGTCTGAAAAGAGACAAGTTCTTTGAAATTGATCTGCAAGCTGCAAAGTCCAGTAAAAAAAACAACAAAAACCCAAATCTCACTAAAGCCCCAGAAACAAGCTTTTGTTAATGGCTTGTTTAACCGTTTGGTGCATTTTATGTCTTTGACTGAATCGGAGCAGTACAGTTCCCTGTGTCCCACCATGGATCGGGTCTGTCAGTGAAAACGGCTGCTCAGCAAAGCACAAACCCCATTTGCTCAGGGGAGCCGGTTTCCTTCTGTGTTGGACTAGTCCCTAAGCAACGTTCAAAGGAGATCATATCAATGAGACTAAATAATGGAATACTAAAGAAAAGGCTGATAGCACAACTTCTTTCAGACCACCTTCAGGTCTGCTTTAACTCTGTGCCTACATATCCATTCCCCACTGCGACTGAGTGACTGTGCTAGGCAGGAATGGATTACAAGTACTAACTATAACTAGATTAAAAAGAAAGATCTTTTGCTGTATATATTTTCTGAGGTCTCCTCATAACACATACAGGAAGGTGTACAGCAGTGAAAAATGTAACAGTGGTCTGCCCTTGAAGAGGATTGGAGGTCCCAACATCTAACAGCTATTTACCTAGCACAAGGCATCTCTTTGTCTCAGAATTTAGGGCATATGGACTGTGCATCTATTAAAAAAAGCTGTTAAAAGTTATCCTGCTCCAAGCATCTGCATCAGAAACAAAAATTGAAATATAAGGTCTATTATTTGTGCTGTAGTGTAAGGAAAAATAATTTGTTACTGCATGATGACACTATTTTTTAAAAATAGGTTTTTATATTATTACTACTGTAAGGGATAAAGTTTGTTTCTAAATTAATTCTTCAAAAACCTCAGGCTACCAAACATCCTAAAATACCTTTAAAAATACAAAAAAAACCTGACTCGGAAATCTCATTGTAATATTCAAAAATTAGTCACTATAATAATGAAATTTAAAATATAGCATGGTACAATGGTTTTTCTCATTAGTCAAAGTAGCAGCACAGTGTATTCAAATACAGGTTCTTGAGTTCTTTTTGGATATTATGAAGGAATATCACTTTGCTATCCTTGCACTCACAGCAGTCATTTTCTCTAATGAACTTCTGGTTTAAACCCTAAAACAAAAGTGAATTTTATCTTTGATTATCATATAAAATTAATGTTTTTTCATCCATTCTGCTGTTTTGATTGGAAAAAAACAAACAGATGGAAACATCTCAAATACAGTAGTCTGTAGATATGCAACATTACGTTTTCTATTTCCCGTAAAATTAAGTGATTCATTTTATAAAAGAAGCCACCCCTTATCCTCTTGCAAGTGATGACTTCACTAAAAACCTCATCAAGGTTCTCGTTCTCTGCTGTAAAGAAATGGGGAAGAAATACATCATGCAGAAAGTCACATAAATGTACAATGAAATGCAAACTTTAGCAGTAAAAAGACAGTATTCAAATAATGAGCTAAGAATATTAATATCAACAAGCATGTCTCACCTGGAATCATTTCATGCTCACATATTTCAGTAGCAAACATGTCAACATTATGAAGCAATTCTAAAACCTAAACCTCTGTACATACCTTCACTCAAGCAGCCACATCTGCTTCATAACTTCGCTATCATATTTGTGAACTATACAGTGTCTGCTCAGTTTTCACTCTGATCTCTTTCTAGTTTAAGCCTGGATGTCTTGACACAAACAAGTCCTCAGTAATATAAAACCCACTATAGAACTATGTGAAACATTAAATCCTGATAGTAAAAATAAAGAAATAACTATTGAAAGGATGGTTTTATATCTTCAGATACAGCTAGGGGCAAAGAGTGTTCATCAGAATTTTGTAAAAAAAATCTGGATAGCTGCCTGTTGCTTGGATGAAGAACATTCACTGCATACTTGTTCCTCCCACAGACCCCAAGGATGCAAACGGGTACTATGTATATTGTATCATTTTCAATTGGATTCTAACCCAGAGATATGAATAAAATGCTGTTCATTACACAAAGGGAGAAAGAAGGGGAAGAAGGGGATGGATTAGTTACACAACTCAGAAAGCTGCATTTTTGCATTATTCTTTTAGAGATAAAGCCAGAAGAGGCACATTTTCCAGGAAAATAGAGTCAGGGTGAGAGAAACAGAAGGACCCAGGGTACTCAGTTCATTGTTGTAATGGCTGCTCCAAATCCCTGCAAAATTTCACTACATTTGACTTAATTTTCTATCCTTTATTCAGTATTATACACACACTAGGTAAGGTTCTGAAAGAATAGATGCATGTAACATTCTGATGCAAATGTAATATTCTGATTCTTCTCCATTGGAGGCTAAGATGCAAAGTCCACTGAAAATGATGGCAGTATTCCTTTGGGTAAGAGTAAACTTGAATATGGAATAAAATTATAGGCTTCCAATATAGATTAACTTTTACTTTGTAAAAATTACCCCGTGATATTTCCATTGAAGATGGATAAAATATAATTATAACATCTTGAAAGTTTTCACATCTGAAATTTAATCCCAACTGAACCACAAGTTCTAATTCAGACCCCTATTTCCATAGGTCTTCCTTACGAAGTCTAAATACTACATTCACTTTTTTGACCCTTGTGGATGGGGTTTTTTTTTCCCTTCTTGTGTGTTATGCAGAGTAGACTTAGTAACTTTAATCCCTTACCTTTTTCATTTCCATTTGCATATTGTGGAGGCTTGTTTTTGTCAATGCTGTTAAAGCTCTGACTTCTCCGATTTAAATTGGAAGCTCCCTGGACTTTGGTACTGCTGCCTGCAGCTGGCACCCTTGAGGGTCCTGGAAGCCTGGAAAGGTGAGAAATCAGTGAGAAATCAGTGAGAAATCAGTGAGAAATCAGTTCATTTTACGTACTGCAACATATAGCGGAGACAGTATGCAAATATCAGATCACAATTTTAAACCAACTAAACCCAGTGAATTCGGGTAAGCAACAATGAACAGGAGGATTCAAATTAGTTAGACTCCACAAATGAAAATAAGAGCTTATCCTTACACACATAAAAGGGAAAAAGATGCTTTCTAGAGTCACAAGACATGTAAGAAGATGCTTTGCATTTGCCATTAACATTGCTAAAACAGATTCACCCTAACAAATATTAAAGTGAGATATCAACCTTTATTAATATCTTTCACTTTTGGAGAGGAAATATTAAAGAAATAGATTAGAAAGCACAGCAATACATAGTTGAAAAATATTTTGTATCTCTAATAAATGTTTCACAGTTGTGTTTAGCATAAAATCTGGCTTTTTAGTTATCTTCTGCAGTTATTTTTCAGAAGGCTATTGGCTAAAATAATTCCACCTTATTTTAAATGCAGAATATTGAAAATACTTATCTTACCTAGATGATATAGATGCATTTATACCTTTTAGAGAGAATATATAATGTAGACTATACATTTCATTTCTTAGTATTTGCTGCCACCATCTGAACCTTACTGTGCGGCTATGCTACGGAAAAAATGTAGATTCTTGCTTCTGGCATGGGTAAGCCTGCATCTTTTTTCCACCTGAATCTGTTTTGTGATGCATGATTCTTTAATATGTGCCCACTTCAAACTTTCTAAAGCACCTTTGTGGGCACCCACAATCCTTTCCAGTTGTGTTATTTCTTAAGACAAAATTAATTACTTGAATCAGTCATAGGCTTTTGCCATACGAGAAGAGCATTTCTCGTCTGTTTCTTGCTTATTGGAATTCTTTTAATAATGGCAGTGCAAATTATACCAGAGTTATCAAATTCTGTTAGTTTCACTTTATTATGAAAGAACAACATCAGAAGGAAGGAAAAAAATCACATTACAAAGAAATACAAACATTTGATTTCTTCCAAACTTTTTTTTTGTTTGTTTAATACACTGGCATAACAGAAATGTTCAAATAATTTTATTTTCATTTTCAAACATATGTAAACAGCTCCATATTCTCTTTCTTTACCAGTTTAAACCTCAGAGAACTAATGCACTAGTTATTTTTCCGGCTCATTCTGGCCGCCAGCCTGCCCTGCTAGTCTCTGTGCCGAGCCCAGAGCAGACTGTCTCTGCTCTGCAGCTGTACGTGTGCTAACCTTTGCCGTGACCCATGATTTCGAGTGATCTTCTGGTCCCTGAAGAATGCACTAAAACAAACTTAAAAATCCATTTGCTCCTTCTCATTACCCTAATTTGACAGGCAGCAAGAGCCCTGAGATCATTTGTCAAAGGTAATGACAAAAAGCAATGAAAAGGCATGTGTAACACTAGAAACTCATCTGTTCTCTTAAAATACAAAATAGTTCTGCATATATTCTGCATGCCAGAATTCAAGAACTTGCCACAGTAAGCACATTATGCATGAGGTCATTTGCTCTACACACTTTCCAGTTTACCTCATTTGCTGACTTTCTTAATTGAATTCAGGTTTTAAATTGCTCTTGCAGAATCATGTTAAGCAGCTAAGGAAATGCAAAGAAGAATATAACAAATAAGGGACAAGTCACATACCTCTGAACAGGCTTCGGAAACACTGCCACAGATTTAAAGTATTAGACAATAAGACTGTTAACCTTGACATGTTGAATGTGGACAAGACAGGAGCATCAGCAATAGGGAAAACGAAGACCTATAAATGCAGGTGCAAAGCAACTGGACCGTGGTATAGCTCATTTCAAGCTATCACCAGCAACTCACATTGTGTTAGTGTTCTATACTGCAAAATGCAATCTTTAGTGTAGATTATGCAATTTAGAGTTCATTGGTCTCACCAATGAACTGTACAGCAAAGGTATAATTAATGAACACATTAATTATTGCCCCCCTCATTGGAAAAAAAAAAAAAAAAGCTAGAAAAAAGAGTAAGCTTTAGACCTCAGCTTCTTTCTTCTGCAATCTGGCTTGTAGATTTTAGTGCTCGTGGAAAGGACAGGCTAAAAGTACTGATGAAATCTGAAACAAGTCAGCTCCTACACACAGCTCTGTCAAATTCACTGCCAAAACAAAGCCTCTCATTCATGGGGACTGTGTGCAGGCTACTCTTGATGATGGAGCAGAAGTCTTAGAAGTCATTCTTTTTTTCTGCTCTATTTCGCTTCTGCATAAACTTGACTCTGTGAACTCAGACTTTCAGGTGGGTTTGCTATATATGCAAAACATCTAGTGGAACTGGGGTGGACGCCCAAACTTCTTTTCACTCATTACTAAAGTCAGGAATTGAGCCAGAAAGTACAGAGCACTAAAATCACCAACTACTCCTTCACATCCAATATTTTACATGCAGGATACAAAGATGCAGGATACATAACAATCAGAAATATTGCTAATATACCATACAAATCAGCCATTTGGCCAAGAGCCAACTAATACAAGGTTTTCTGTGGCAAAGCTCATCACTGCAAAGCTTGCACAAATAACAAAAATTACACATTTTTAGTGTCTGCTTAAGTCCAAAGGATAAAATATCAATGGGCATATACTTGCTTGAGTATCACTAACAAGCAATAAATTAGAGATATTTAACTGACCTAGAAGCCTTTTTTTGACTGGTTGCAATTCCACTGTGATTAGATTGAGTTGCATATCTGGCTGTGAGACTGTATGAGAAGAAACAGAGAAATTGAATTAAGGAATTTCTTTGAATATGTATAGAAAGAACACACTTACCAGCAAACTATGAGTTAATGAATGCAAATTGAACATGGATAGAAAACACAAATTAACTGGCAACAATAAGAAACAATGTAAACATGCAGATTTTTATGAGAGATGCAATGAACAGATTATGAAATAATGGATATTGTTATAACCTGTCTCATTTGCTAGAAATTATCTTATGAATAGACAAAGTAAGCAAATTTCCACAGTGACTGAATTCCTGAAGTATAGCTCAATTCACACAGAATGTACCTTAAAACACTGTGCTTTTTTTTTTTTTCTTCTTTTCCAGGGAAAGTACTATGCACAAATACACACTTAAAGGTCTCTCCAACAACCTGACTGGATTCACAGTATGGCTATTAGGAACAGATTTTCTATACCAAATTCAAAGTGGACTCAGAAAAATTCCTGCTAAAGCAAGGTGACCCTCCTGATGGTAGAGCTATATGGAAGATGCATCCTGCCATAGATTTTATTACTGTTACAGCACAGATCATGTATGAGATGACCCAGGCAATGAATCAGAGGCTGCAGCAAGAAAGCCATGGCATGTGCTTAGACTCACTGTGAAATTCCAAAGGAAAATGCACCTTTGTCTATTAAGGCATCCAAGCAGTATTTCTGCAACAGAAGACTTGCTACGCTATAGGGCTAAAAGCTGGATGTTCCTTTTGACACCCAACAACCTGGCATTACTAGGCAGCAAATTATTTCCTCTAATGTTTCAGACTTTTGCACAGTGGGTATGTCAGATGCATGGCCAAGGTACAGCCTTCTGTCAGGTAATTTGAGTTCCCATAAACAGGGGCATCCTTTGGGATCCACACAGTCTAAGGCTGTAGACAGGTGCCTGAGCCAGGTGCAATCACAACATCAAATTCCTTGAAATTATTGAGGAAGTCATGGACAACTGAGTAAGCAGAAACTCTGATAGTCACAGATTTCTTTTGTTTCTCAAAGTTCTGCATCCTCCAGCAATTCTTCTGAGTAGCAGCCGAAACCACAGGGCTCTAGTCCCAGCTTTATAAACCGGCAGCACTTACAAGAAGCACCTTGTGGTGCCTCCAAACAGTGTTAAGCAATTTCTGCCAGTCCACTGAAGCAGCCAGCCTGAGCACACAGCAGATGGGAGAAGCTGTCAAGTAAGAAAGGTCTTACATTTCTTAGCACTGCAGCGTTGAAAAGGGGCAAGAAGAAGGCAAAAACCAAGGGAAAATGTGAAACTGGAATGGGATGTGAGATTATTGCTACTCTACCAAATGAAACCCCAACAAAGGGTTCAGCGCTGCCTCTGTTCCTGCCAATTAAAAATGGCACATTTGCACATGATGAATATAAAAAAAAGGAGAATACTTCAGTCTTAAGAGGGCAAAAAGGAATCATTCTGTATGTAAAAGCAGCATTCAATTCTCTGACATATATCTTCACAGTAATGCTGGCAAATTGCTTTTTTATATGTCCATAACTTCTGTGGATATTATAATTGCTTATAATAATACCAAAAGAATATAATAATAATTACACTTTATGTATTTTATCTAGTTTTTATTAAATTGAATTATATTTCATTAAGAGCTATATTTCTTAATAATGTCTGGACTTATGATGCAAATAGTTTGTTTTACTGCAATTGCAACATTTGTGCCTGGCATTATAGCCTGTCTCTTAATGAGATCTTTCTCTCATGGTTTTTTTTTTCCCAACATATTTAAAATGAAGGAATCTAGAAATGAATAGCTGGTTATCTGCATTGACTAAAATAAGACATTTGTGAAAAAAATTACATTCTGCTGTAAAAGGTGGAATGATACACAGTACAATCAACACAGACAGTAAGATGGGAAAAGAGTGAATAGGATACAGTGCCGTAGTGTATCATAGCATTTCTACCTGAAACAACACATTCCAAAGTAAATGGAAAGATCAAAAACTTAATCTCACTGTTGATAAGATAGTCCACAGATGTTTTAATAGCAATAAATACATAAAATACCTATCTGATAATGCTTGCTAGAATGCTTTCTTTCTGTGCCTGTTACTTGGGACTCCATCCACTAGCAAATTCATGAAACATCAGCCTACAGACTGCTTTCAAACTTTCCAGACAGGCTTGAAAGTCAGTGATGAAAGTGTCAATGTCAGTGAAGCATGATTTGCAAAGCATGATTTCCACTGTGATTGAGTAAATTTATTTGCCAAAGTAATGTGACAAAAGAAAGGTAAAACGAGAATTTAACAACTCCTAAAGCAGGTGCATCAAGTTTCTAATGGCTTTAGGTTTTCCTTCTCAATCAGCACTGGATGTTCTGGGCCCTCTAAAGCTTTGCACGGATGTGTTTCCCAGTTGCTGGCCTCACTTTTACAGTCATGAGCTGCAACACAGTTGCAGACTAGACTTTAGCCTAGCCACCCTTCTGAATGTACAATAAACAAATATTTACTTTTTGCCCTCTGTCCTACAGATAGTTATCTGTGGGTAGTGTCTGTCAGTCAGGAAAATGAACCTGTTTTGTACAAAACAGTTATTTTTAATTCTTACAAATCCACGCCATGATGCAGTAAGTGTCTGCAGTGAAGCAGTAAATGGATCTCAACAGGTCAGACAGTACCAGTTTAATGCTACAACATCCAGGAGAAGGAAAGATTTACTTGTGAGAGGGCTGGAAAAGGGGATTTTGAAGGCCTCTGGTTCTCAGCTGCCTGCTACCAAGACCCTTTCCACTGTCATAATCCTCCTATCAGCAATCGTCTACACCATGTACACAGGACCAGGCATCATCTTTAGCTCTCCTCTTCCAAATAACACACAGGGGAAGTGAAGAAAATGCTGTCCAAAACAGGTAAAACGGCATACAGACATCTGATACCAAATCCTTAGAAATAGTCTGGACTCTGTCTTCCACGTGGAAGTCATCAATATTTTGTCTTACAAACCAGGGACACACTAGTCAACACAGCAGTATGAAACCAGGGATCAATATAAGCTACAATACTAAATGACTTTGTGTGGCACTTAGGGACAGGCTTCAGTGGTGGACTTGGCAGTGTGAGGTCTCAGCAGCTGGACTTGATGAACTTCGAGATCTTTTCCAAACTAAATCATTCTATGATTCTATGAAGAGGGAAGGCAACAGATGTTTGACACTGGACCGAACTACCAAAAAGTCTATCTTTTTGCCATACAATATGTCAGAAAAAAGCAGGTCCTTGAAAGTGGGTTAACACATAAAGCTGAAGAACAAAGCTTCTATAAACCTGAATAGAGAATGAATCAAGCTAAAAATATTTTAACCTCCTTCTTCAAAAAGTAACCCATGCAGTGACACCCTAAATATCATCTACTTTTTATTAAGTCTTCCAAAGGATCAAAAGGATCATGTTACATCACACTGTCATTTTCCTATGATATTAAGAGTCACATGGTGGCTCAAAAATGCCAGCTATGCACTATGTTAAAATTAGAAAAAGGCAAAGGGGTTTGTAGTATATAATCAAACTCTTTCTTCCTTACTGGCATACCTGAATTTTAATAGGCTGTTGATCTTATAAAATACATTTAATCTCTAGTGTGAACACACTCCAGAACTGCTCAGGACTTTTGTATTAGAACGATTCTCTGAAAAAGACTAGTTTAAAAAAAAGCTTTTTCAATGTAAAAATTTCTCAAGGTCTCAATTGGGCTGTGCACCCTTTTTTCCTTTTAATTTTTTTCAATTTTTTTTTTTTTTTAAATAAGCTACTTGGCTGCTCATCATCCTACCAGTTGGAAAGCACAAGAGATAATATTCTAAGGTATACCTGACTCCAAATTCCAAGTGTGCCCGGAAAGATGTCACAAGAAACAAAAGTTTCTAGGCTCCTCACCATACCAAAGAGCTTGGGCAGGGAGAAGATCCCTGATTCCCCAAATGTACAGGCTAGGAACATTGAGGAAGAAACCAAAAAACTTGATTTTCTGTACAAAAAATATTTTTCAGACATTTCTTTTCCCTTTTTAGCCCAATCTTGGTACATTAATATATGGCTATATCTACATATAGCTATATCTATACATATTTATTTATTTATAAATAAACATTTAACATTATTTATATAAATGTTTTATAAGAATGTGTATTTTATAGATAGAGGTATATTATCGGTATATATCTACCACATAAACAAACATTTATTTTTTCATTCCAAGAGGAAATGTCTATGACTCAGGCAGTTCTAGCTCATACCCTGTCATCTGTTCTAAATTAGTTGGACATTTCTCCTTTCCTCTCTTTGAACTTCTGGCATCTTCTTCAAGCAATCTGTCTCCAAATGATTCATGCTTGGAGGTGCAGGTAAAATTACGTTTTCAATGCTTTCCTATGGTTCACAACTCATAAACCAAAACACAGATAACCCAGTTGTGCATCAATATTTCTGTTCTTGCAGAACACAGAGACTTTATTATAAGAATGAATCATCTGCCACAGTGACCATAGCTTTCCCACTCTGGTCCCAGTATTTGTAGTACAGGTATTTTTTGGAATTTAGTGAGAGAGTACATGAAGCACAGCATTAAAAACCAAAATGGATATCAAGCAGTAGCTGTGTTGTGGTTTAGGACAGTGTGCTATTTAGCTGTAGCACACCTAAAGCGCCATCTCTTAAACCCTACTATTTTTCCCTGAACAAACTGGCCGAGCGGATAACAGCATGCTGCCAGAACGAGGACTAGGCCCTTAGGGACCAGGTGTACCCTTCTGTGACCTTATCTCCATAACATTTATGATCTTACACTAGAACAAAACTATATTTCGTGGAGTATCTGCACAGAATCATATGCCACCATTCAGCTTCACAGTGTGATACAGTAAGACTGCAATAAAGTTTTTTCTTAGAGGGAATGAAAACAGAGGTGACAGAAATGTTGATGCTCTTACTTCTTCAAATCTACACTAGTTGTCTCTCAAATCTTTGCATAGATTTCCAGAAAATCCACATTCATAACACATTCTAATATATGCTTGGGATTGCTATAAACCTGCATCAGTCAAAAAACTATCACATCGTTAACTGTTTCTGTTGACAGAAGTAAAACACATTTGTAAGCATTTTTGTTTGGTCTCCCCACTGCCTTTAAAATGATAAAGAGCTTTGCAATATAAAGAAAATACAAAAGATTCTACCAGCACTTCAGCCATTTTCCCTTAAGTGTTTTTAAAACACAAATAAAATTCCTGTAAGTCTGGTGAATTTTAAATATTAAAAAAATATCTTTTTTCCCCTTCTATTTTTATCTCTTTTCCACAGGCAATAATTGTCAAAAGCACTGGCTATGCTTCTTTGGAATTTATATACATGGATTTTTATTTTGGACTTTTTAGGTAAATGATGAGAGAAAGTAATTTCCTCCACAGAAGCTGCCAACTGTAATGTTATTTTATTAACTGACACCTGAAAAACCACAATATGTAGAAAATCAAATTTGTTGCACCATCTGTGAAAACAGGAGATAATAGCTGATAAAAAGGACTGACAGAAGGAAAGAAAGTAGCAGTACAAATATAAAACTAAGACTTAAATGAATGCAAGAAGGCAAGGAAAAGACTGGGCCACACTTTGGTATCAAGGAATTCATTAAAGAAATAAATAGGAACAAAGAAAGAACATTATACTTCATAATAGGTAAAAAAAATATTCTGGCTACCCTTGCACTTTACATATGTTGGAATTTCATTTAGCATACACAAATAATTATAGGCAACATCCAACGTTCACAAGACATCAGAATTAAATAGGTGACAAGTCTGGGAAAGTAATAAATGTACAGACATTTGCATCAGATTTCATTTTAAGAGAAGGAAAAGAACAAATGAATCTCAATGGAGAGTGAGGGTAGAGCAATAAAGAATATCTGAAGGGAAAATTTCATTATAAAGCTTCTATTCCTTCAAAAGGAAATACATAAAAGATCAGATTCAAGTGCTAAAAGGATGAATGGAACACTTCCCATTAAATTCTACCTGGATTAGCAACTGTGAAAATTGTGGCCAAAGTGCATCAAAAGTGACATACAAAAAGTATGTGACACAGGCCACATGTAAGACAATAAGAATACCTGAAATGCACAAAATGAAAATTGCCACTAAACTGACTTGAAACACCCTTTTGAAAACGGGAAGAATGGAAAATGACAAATAACAGTTGCATTTTGAACTGCAAACAGATGATGAGGCAGGGAAAAAATACATTTTTCTTGAGAAGAGGTAATGTATAAATAGAAGAAATCAGTGTAACTACATGTCACAAGTTCCTAAAGAAAATGTTCCAGCATCAGGTACTTTGCAAGGAGAAAAAACTGTGCAACAAGGGGAGATACCAATCAATAAAGGACAAGTTTCAAGGATCCAGCCCACAGAAGTAAGTAAGAAAAAGATACAAGCAGTTTATGAAAGATTGGTAGTGAAATGGTCAAACAGGCGATTAACAGTTTAAAAAAATCTGAAATGCTATTGAGAGACTAAAAATGTTTTCTAATTTACATTTTTTATTTTCTATCTAGGCATACTATAGTACACTAGAGTGGCGTATTATACCTATAGGAAAGACCATTTATTTTAGAATCTGAATGCCACTTTGAAACACCCTTTCCCCCTTTATTTTAAGCTTAAGAAATGTTATTAGATATCTTCTTAGAGAGGATGGGCTACAGAAGTATATGAGAAAGACATTCTTACTGCTGCTTTGTTCTGTCTTTTCTGTGTGGAGGTTATTAGACAGGTTAAGCATTTGCCACTGAGAGATACTAAATGCTTTATTTACTTGGACTTCAGGAAAACATGATGAAAGAACTTCCTTTCTGAAGCACCTATCATTGGGAACCTTCAGGATTGTAATGATTGTATCTTTGGGGAGTAGAACAAAATGGGGTCAAAACTGATTTGCAAGGTAAAATAAAAGGTTAAAATAAAACTAAACACCTAAGGGCCATTTGAAGGTCAGCTTCCTGCAGATCCTGGAATAATCACATTAAGCAATTCATTCTGCATTATCTCCCAGACACATAAAAATACATCAGATTAGATTAACAGCACTTTGTTTGCTTAGACCCTTACTAGCAAATAGAGAACAGAGAGAAGAAATAAATATTTTCCTAATTTTTCTTCCCTTCAGTGATTAGATAATGATTCTGGGAATCATCTGGGATTAGATAATGATAGTGGGAAAAGCAGGAACTACCTACCCATTTCCCCTCACCAAAACCAAGTGAGTAGCAATGGCAAGAGCTAAGGACAGCAAAGGGACTTGCTTCATCTCTTTCCCATACATTAACCAAGGAAGACACAAACCATGTGCACCTTCCATTCTCTACCCCACATCAGTGCAATGCACTTGGTGTAGACTGCAGCAACTGCATTTTAAACCTTGAAAATATTTAAATGAAGGCCTTTTTCTAAACAGAGTGATGTAATCAAGACTGCTATGCAGATTGTCATGATTTTGACATGGATCTATTTCAATTCATAATCATAACCACTATGTTCTCATTACTGTATTTCACACAGAACAAGCTCTGTGTCCAATATGCTTAATTTCTTCCCTAGTACTTCTGAGCAGCAGGCAACGTGAAACCCAGTTCCTTGCAGCAGTTATATGTGCAACTGCCTGCAGAAATCAGCTACCTAACTTTGTTTATATGCCTAGGAAAACCAGGGTGCACTTTTAATAAAACAAATATAACAAAGTCCATCTGGACCTCAAGCTGTGCTCATCATTCCTGTACGTGATAAAATATTTTGTCCGTCTCGGGGAATTTTTCTGACAGCTTACTGAAACCAGTTACTGTCTAATCTGTAAATGAGACAGAACTTCTTTCATCCACATGTGTTTTCTCTTAGTATCTGGGTGGTTGAAAGATCATCACTGCAGATGTATTGCTCTGATAATGGAATCCACTAGCAAAGTGAAGCATAAAAATATAATGTAACCATTGTTGTCATCTATCTGTTCTGACAGATATAAATAAGGCCACCAGCACTGTACTTTTAAAAATAAATCTCAGAGCTACAATAAAGTAATAAGGAAAAAGTGCCAACTTCAGATTATGAAGCATTCAATTCCCACAGTCAGTCATGGAAGAACGTTGGAAATTTTAGGGTAAAAAGCAATCAGAAATCACATCTAAAACTATTCTTTGCCTTTGGTTACCGCTAAGTATTTACCACAGACTTTTTTCACTAACAGTCTAATAATTTCAGAGTTTTTATAATTAGTGGTACAAAACTATGATTTTCCATAAAGAAAATATGCTTTTTGCAAGGCAATTTCACTTACCATGAATGCAACTTCCTTCATTCTTTTTACATTTAATTTGAAATGTTGCTGTTGGCCATATGATTAGATAGGCCAGTTATACTCTTTCCCAAGAACAATCTTACTTGCCTTCTTTGTGCACAGTTTTCACAATTCTGATGTTGGTCACAGACAGATTTAATGGGAGTAGAAATGTTAGAGTATTGCCACACTGAGCAATTTTGGATAACATTGTAAGGAGCCTGTGAAAGAAGATTCATTATCCTCCCATGCAAACTCTGCACTAAGGAAAGAGGCTGCTCCAGAAACTTGATTTAATTACATTCCTGATCTGTGCTGTCTCCTAGTCATCCAAGGACAACTAGCTTCCTGAATTAGTCTCCTGAATTCCCATTTCTGCACCAACCTGATCTGGTCTGGTTATAACCTTCCCCGGTGGCCTCTGTTTACCTTAGCAAAACAACCTGTGTGTGAAACCTGTAGAGTCCTAATGGAATTTGGTGCCTGTTTCAGGTTTTGCTGACAAAGGGCTCAAACACTGTATAAAGTAGCTTGTGTTCAGTGGCACGCAGGATGGGTTCAGAGGCAGTAATGATCACAGATGTTGATCATTACTGAGGACATCTTAACCTGGAAATGACGATGAGTACCACCACCACCACCGCCATCATCATCATCATCATGACCAGGACCAGTCTTTTAAACTGGGAGAGTGAGATGTGAGCCCAAAACTTTCTTGGTCTTCAGCAGGGCTCGAATGCTACCACCTCTGTAATGTGACCACCCTCAGTGTGACTTCTCAGAGGTATTCCCTCTCCCATGAATAATCTGTATTTCTCTTGGAGAAAATGAAGGGCATCACCTTTTAATTTTGTTTAATGAAGAAAATACAACAGCTTTTTACCTCCTAGGAAATAAAGTTGAAATTACACAATATGCTTACTATACTCTAGCTGGAAGCAATAAGGAAGATAACTTTTGTCATAGAATATTCTAACCTGAAATAACCTCAATTATTAATTGAAACTAAGACATAGTTTCAAATACTTAAAGTACAACATAAAATGTGATTGATTATTGAAGATTTAAAAAATTTATAAAGTCTATAAAAACACCCACCTTTTTCAGTGTATGTATTTTGCTTTTGCTTACATGTATGCACGCATGCAAACACAAGGATATCAAATGCACTTAAATGTAGAAAGTGCATTAAAAAGACAGCTTCATTTCTCAGGTGTCTAACAAAGTAGATACATGTGAGACTTCCAGTAAAAGAAAATACCCACGGTATAAGAAGATCATTTTCATAATACCCTTGAAAATCTACTCAAATTAGGATTGAAGCATTTTGCCATCATTGAAAAAAGATGAATGTGCCATTCACATGTTAGCAGCCATATTCATTATCTGGCTTCTGCCATAATAATATGATCTTTTTTCTTGTTCTTTTCAAAAACCTGAAAGAACTATTTCTAGGTAATAAAAGCCACAGGTCAATTTAATGGAAAATATTCTCTGTTATGTGCATTTGCCAAATATTTTTTCCAAAATATACACTATAAGGGATTTTCTACCTTAAGGCTTGTACATACCAAACCTTTCCACAGTTATGTTAGAAATGTTAGAAAACTGAAAGAATAAAGAATTAAAAAAAACATATTCAGAACTGTAACACAGTAATAATAAAAAGGCATACCTGCACAATAAATGCGTTATAATAAATAGCCTTAAAAATTAACATTCACTATGAAAGGATAAAATAGCTTGTTTTATCAACAGCACTTCAGAAGAAAAGTAAAATGACTCCATTATGGATTGATAGCAGATTATCTATTGAGTTAATAATTTCAGATGGACAGTGTGAAGAATGTACATTAATATAATGTACATTCCTCTGTAATTACTGCTGAGACACATCTGCCATGAAAGCAATCACAGAAATAAGTTGGGTAATCCTGTAAGCTACCTGTCTCCATTTCAGATAGCAAAAGGTGGGCAAGAGGCAAGATGAATCTCAGCAAAGTCATCTTTTCGTTTTTAATTTCATATTTTGGCTTCTTTCTAAAAAGAAGCTTCTATTTACTCATTGGCACCTTTAAACTAAAAAAGTGTTTGGGAAACATTTTTAAATTATTTTTCAAATTATTTGTTTTATTGGGAAAAAAATTAATTGAACTAAATGACTGCTATGAAAAGAAGTGTTGCTAAGTCCACCACAGGTAATTCACATCTGTGTATGTTTATATATACCCATCCATTTGTGGAAAACTTGTTTCCACATGTATTCATTTTTCTTAGACGTGGACATATTATTTTATACTTATTTCTTTATATTACTTCAAAACAGTGAGAAGTGAGAAAAAGAAAATTAGAATTAAAAAAAATGTATTTCTGTTTGTTTCTAAGTTCTAGGGCTCCTTGTTTCACCATCAGCTCAGAATATTAGACGTATTTGCAGTAGAGGATAGAAACTTTTCATATAGGAGAAAGTTTTTAGTAGTAGGCACCTTTCTTTATCCTTAAAGACTTAAATGAAAAACATATGAAGAGAAGAAACCATACTCTCTCAGGCAATACAGAAGTTTATACCGACAAGCATCAAACTTCTCTATATGTGAAAGCAAACAGAAAAAAATCTTGGTTTCAGTTTACAGACAAGAAATAAGAAAGAAGGTATCAATATTGGTCTATTTTTTTTTTGCACAGGAATATTCTACATCTGAAACACAGATGTTAATAGAAATCTAATCAAAGAATTAAATTATTTTACACTCCTAGATTAAAGTGGAAGGTCTAAAGCACACCAATGGAAGTAGAAATTTTTTTAACCAGCTTTAGATGTCACTGCACAGAAGAATAAATGTTTGTGTTCTGGGACATGCAAAGATTGCCTTTCCCCTTAATGCAGTGTGTTTTAACATAGCAAAGTAGAAGAGGAGAAGAAAGAGCAGAAACACCACGAGATCTCAGGGAATTATAATGGAAATCTTAATAAAAGATTCATCACCTCTTTGCCTACCGTGTGCAATCACTGTCATCCAAATAGTCAAAAAACTGCTTTATCCAGGCTTTTTTGGAAAAACCCTTGCAATAGTCATGATGTATAAACAAACACTAGAAATATTTTTTGTTACTAAAAATTCACCATGGTTAAATTATAAAATCAGGAAATGTTTCAGTTCTTTTACTAAATTATAAACAAAAAACAGTAACAAAAGGTATTTACAGGAAGCTGGCTAAGCTCTTAATTCCACTGATTAAAGCTGTGAACACTTAATTCCTGAATAAAAAGATGTTATGGCCTCTCACACAGTATTAAATATCCTTCATAAAGCAGAAATTCAACTTTGGAAAATGCTAAGAATGGTCAGACTCTTCCAGGACCACACCATAATTTCCTAGATTACATGTTAATAGTATACTTCACAGAGAAAGAATTCAAAGACCTTAATTTTCAGTAGCAGAGAAGATAAAAGCATTTTGCTTTGTAATGCCCCACCGAAACACAAATGTATCTTACTTTTTGCATCAAATGGGGTAATTAAAATGCTGGCAGGAACACTTTCCTTTAAAACATCTTTTTAAAACACTTGTGTTTCCAAGACATAGAGTTCTATCAGGCTGAAGTGTTAAAAGTTTTGTCAATTGAACAACAGATAAGTTTATTATAAACATAAAAGTGCAATTTATATGTGAATGGACTAAAGATCCAGAACCTCACTATATTGTTCTGATGCCTTCAATCCAACATAGATCATTGACTTACCATATTCTAGGTGCACAGATGTTCAGTGAGTCCACAAAAACATTTTAAATAAGGATACAAAAAATGCAACAAGTACTAAACCCAACAAAATAGACAAAAGTCTTCATTAAGATCTACAGTTGCAATAAAAATATACATTTGTAACACTCTTTCTACTCAAATAGGTATTTGTGTTTCAAACTCATTCTGTAGTGGCCTTTAAGGAACTACCTTCTGAAAATATGTTTTCAGATGCAGTCTGAAAGCAACGTAATTCAGCAATTAAGGATTCTGCTGAGTGCTTTGCTTTTTAAAACTAGATAAAAAACTGCCCACTTTAAAGAAACAACTGGATTAACGCTATTTCTTCTCCTTTTTTAAAAAACATTAAAATAGAATTAGGCCCCCAAAACTCAGAATATGTGGGGATAAAGAGTTTATAACAAATGAAAGTATTAATTGTGCCTTTTCCCCATGTATTTTGCTAATTATTGGAAATTGTTCATTTACATGTGGAGCTGGGTATGTGAACAAAACATGAAAATAGCCTAGCTAGTGCTCGCTGCCTCTTAATGTGCAATGGGCAGAAAAATCAATAATGAAGTAAAAGAAAGGCTTACAATTAAATAAAATTGGAACTAAATTTAATTGTGAATGTTCTCTGCTCTTTCTCAAGCTTTGCTCCCAAGAAATGCAGGCTTACTACCAAAAAACACATTGAATCTGCTGCGTAAATAGCTAAGAAAAAAGGGTCTAGTTTTTGTACAAAATTTTTTCTTTTTCAAACAGAAAAACAAAAAGCTTTTACACCTGAGAAAACTAACTTTTTAACCTACCTTGACTGCATATCTTGGTGTGTTTTGGACTGGCTGATTTCAGCTGGAGTTGAAGGGACTTGCTGTTGTAGCTCCACCAAAGACTGGTAGTACTGTTGCTGCTGATGTTGCTGCTGTTTGTACCGAGACAAACTGAAAAACAGCCCTAAAATGGCTTTCAAATTTCCATTCCTTATTTCTATTTAAAAAAAAAAAAAAAAAGAAAAAAAAAAAAGAGAGAAAAGGAAGTGAAAACACGTTGGTTTTAGACTTCAGTTTTGTAACAGTCATACTAAAATATCTCTGTACATACCTACAGCTACACATGTTTATGTCTTGTATCTCTTCATTTACCTCTAATATCAGAGACATTTTAGGTGTCACTAACAGTATACTTTTTATTATAATTTTTGTTTATTTATGCGTCAGTGTTGCAATAAACACCTATCTCTATAAAGCCCTCATGGTAAGTCATTTGCATAGTCATAAATGAGTAAATCCAACATTACAGAAGATATACCTGAAATGAAAACTCCTGTCTTAACAAAGTACAAATATTCTAATTAAGGAGAAAAGTTCATTCAGAAAAATATGAATTAGATATACATCCCTTCAAACCTCATGACTTTAAATTACTCTTTTTGCTTTTGGGGCAAATTCTGTGCACACTGGTAATAAACAGTGGGTTCTAGAAAAATCAAGACTATATGGTAATGGTTCTCGTCGGTGAGCACATATCCATTCCAAGAGATGTGCAGGGAACATGAGAGAAGAAAATTAATGGAAAGTTGTTTTTAAAAAAAGGTGACTGTAATACTCATGATTACATCTCTGAACCCTCAAATGATGTGATTTTATAGCTTTCTATTTTATACTGCTATTACTGATAATGAAGACTTCAAAACTACAGCTTTCACAAGGTTCAAACAGCTACCTGAATAAAATTCTGGTGAACCACAGTAGCATCCCTATGTCTCTCTCTTTCCTTTTTTAGCCTTTGCCCAGCCTGAGATGAAGTTTTTAAAAGGATAATGTTATTCTTTGCTGATAAAGGATCTCAGTGTCAAAAAAGAAACCTCAGAAGACTTTAATGAAATTACCTGCAGCATGTAGGTCTGTTCATAACCTCATTATTAATTTTCTTTGGCACTGACCATCTTGTGAAAGGTTTTTATTAGACTTAGAGACTTGCAACCTAACATGCAATGCCACAATCTTTCTGCCATCCCTGCAAATCAAAATACCAAGCTGGGTGTGCTACACAGCTTTCTTATGTAAATTTTCAAGATGAATTTGTACAAAATTACTGTCATTTTCATGTCTTTTAAACAATATTAATTTTCTTTCAATAGGATTAGGTGATATGTAAATATACATATACTAACAGGCCAGCAAACACTGGAGCTTTTATGCTCACAACCTGTTCCTCAAAAGCAAACCCAATCCTGGACACTGGAATACACTTTTCAAATGTAAATTTGTTCTAAGCAGCCATACTTTCTCATCTTCCCTGGGAAGATGCTGCAGGATCTTTGATTACCAATGAGACCACCAGAGATACGCAGAACTTTCCCTGAATGAGTAAACCTTTTAGGCAACTATGCCTTTTGCAGTCACGTTGGTTTCAAGGAAGATCATGGTCAAGGAATAAAGAAAACTTGTATTTAAAACTATCCTAAACCCTCCCCCCCAAAAAAAAAACCCCAAAACCACATAACTATCCATTTTAACCAGCTCTGGCTTGAGAAGATCTTTGGTACATGACACCAGTTTATTTATTCTTATCATTTTGCATCATTCAAAAGAATCCTTTGTTAAATCCCACTCAACACTTTTTAATCTTATAATTTTGCTCCTTTTGTGCTAAATAATTTTTTTTTTACTAGTTTTAGAGAAGGATGCTATCAGTAACTTTTTCTTTCATACTTTTAAATGAGTTAAAGTTAGAAGATTTCTCACAAAGCAAAAAATCCAGAAACTTCTAATGTGTACTAAACACATACTTGGAAAATGAGGAGATTGCTTTTCTTTGTAGCAACTGGATAATTATTTATCAATTGGGCTCCCAAGCAAAGATTTGGCAGTCAAGATTTGAAAATTACTTTTTTTTAGACCTCTTTGCTCAAGTGTCAAAATGAGGTGAGAAACTGATTGTGAAATCTTGAAAATTTGTTAAACTTATGGTTTATTGTTCCAGAACCTTTCTGATCATTAATTATGACCCGGTAGTAACAAGACACATTTACCAAAGCTTATTTCAAGAAACTCAATTTCCTCTGCCCCTAAAAAATTCTAATATTCAGGGTTTTATGTGCTACAAATGGTATATTTAAGGGAGTCACACTTCTGCTGTTCTTTGAAGAATATCAGTACAAAGATAGTAGTGGACTTACTTCAGATTCATGACCAACTGCGTAACAGCAGGATGAATTTTAATCTTACTTCAGCACTAAGTGGTAAAATTCGGTTTTGAAGATTTTAAATCCTAGTCCTTATATGTAGTCCTATGTAGTATTATTGCTTTTAGTAGTACATGAACTTAAAGCTACACAATTGAAGCATATATCCTATCAGAATTATTTTCCAAAGCAAAATACAAAGGTAGGAATAAAGGCATTACAGGATGCATACAGATTTTGATTTTAAAAAACACAGAAAATGTGTTATGTACCATGTCAAGGTGTTAAACAATGACAAGTATCTTCATAAAATGAATTCATGCTATTCAGACATTTGATTCATACTTCATATGCAAGTAAAAATAGCCTGCTCTGGAAATTCTGGTTCTAAATAGTTTTGAGGTGAAATGTCAACATGCAAACTTTAAGTATTCTCTTGCAACAAGATACAAAGGTTCTTTTAAAACGCTTAAGGAGCTTTCCACAATTTCACCATCAAAGTGATAGTACATATCATGTCTGTGTTAAAGTCTTAGAAAGGTTCAAATGGTGAAAGACAATAATACTGAGTTAATTTAAAAATCAAATAGCAGTTAGCATTCCAAATTTCTTCTCCATGAATCTTGTAGAATTCGACTGAAATTACCATCTCTGGAAAAAAAAAAATAATTTCCTTCCAGCTTTTAGTTGTGCTACATGCAAAATAAAAATACAGGGCTGCATCTCATTAATACCTGTTACCTTCAGCTACCATAGAGGTCAAAGGGATTTTGAAGGTACGCAGCACCTTGCAGAACTGCTTAATTTGCTACAGGAGTCAGATTTATATATGTTTTATTAATTCACTCGCCTCTTACATGAACAAGGCAAATATTACATAATAATTAATACAGCTGATATTTTCAATGGTTTTTGTTTATTATATTCATTAATTTAGTTGCAACCATGTTAGGCAATCATTTAAGGTGACTAATAGAGCAGAACAACTGAAGCAGCAAAACCATTCACTCTTTCACTTAATAGGAGACATCAAAGGAACACTATAATTTTCAGACTCATCTGGACAGCATTACTACTAATAATAAATTTGCTGAAACAAATAGTCTTCCCAGGGTTTATTTAACTGAGCAAGATTCTTATATTCTTGTTTGTTGTTTTGAATCAAATATATGAACAAGTTTTAAAAAAGTATGCTTGGGAAGTTCTGTGCGTATCTAATATTGTGGAGGTAACATGAAAAGATTAATACTATTGAAAAAATATTGTTTTAAAACATTGTCTCGAGCTTCATAAACAAGAAATTTCTTGGTTCAATTTCAAGGGAAAATTAAAAGGAAACTCTCTCACTTGCTATCATTAATCTGTATTTGCATGCTGTTCAAAACAGCTGGAGCTTGGCATTTAGGTGCAAGTGACTTGCATTAAGAAATTCAGCGTTCAGAAGAAAATCTTGTTATTTGTTCTGATGATTTGTTTCTCTTACCTTCTGCAGAAAGACCTTGGACATTTACGCCTCTGGCTGCCAGAAAGCTAAGGCAGACATCAACATTCTCAATCTGCAACATGAATAGAAATAACAAGCAGCATAAGACTATTTGACAAAACGTAGAAATGTTGGGAGAGGGAAAAAAAAAAAGAAACTGCCCAGGAATGAATACTTTACATTCATTGCATACTACAGCTCTTTACCAAAGTTTAGCAAGAATGATTACTGCTAATTGGGGAATTGATATAAAGCTTTCATTGTCCGCTTTGGTGCTTAAAAACAATTCACAAATGCCAGATACAGAATGGCATGCGGGCAACTCAGCAACCCACCTAGTTAACATAAAACTGGATTTTCTGTGCTACAAACAAGCAGCAATGAAAGCATCCATAGAGAATTAGACACTGAGTATGTCTGGAGATGTGAGTGGCTGAGTTTACTAAAAAACATAGGCAAAAATCTCCAACTGTGTTAGCAAAGGCACTTGCTTGGGATGATGTAGACTTCTGTGAAAATTATATCACTCTCACTAGTGGTTGTTTCTCTCATTTATTTCCTTCAAATCTTACAATAAAGAACTTTAATTCGTTTAATGCTTACACTCCTCAGAAGAGTTCTTGCTTAGTAAAGAACATGGTGCTGGCTTCTCTTGGTGATTTAGAAGAAATCTACAGTTACCACAGAGAGCTTTAGATACAAAAATGTAGCCTGAATGTAGATCAATAAAAGTATAAAAGCTTCCTCTTCTAAAATGAATAATCACATAATTAATTTGACTGCTTTCATGTGCCTAACAGATAAGGGACACAGGGTGTTCCAAAAGATTCTCTTGAGTCACCATTCTCAGCTGATGACCCCAGTTCTTCCAGGACCTGTGAAGGAATAATCAGCTATAAATGCAGAAACTACTACCTCTGTCTATAAATATGAAAACAAAAAAATTATGTACAGAGAGGTGTTCCATGTCAGGTGGCTTCAACAGATTTGATTTTAAAATACATTTTTTAGGTCAATGAACTTATTTCAAGGCAATTGGGACCACAAAATAAAACAAAATTTTAACAATCTATTTAAATACCTATTATCAACTGAGAACACTAAAAATAAAGAATATTCAAAACTAAAAACATAAGCGTGCAGTAGCTCATGTCCATGCAGCTATTTCATTTGAATGTTTACACATTTAACAATGTCTCATCAATAGTTTTCAACCATCAGGACATAGGAGGTAAATTCATTCTTTGAATGAAGGATACTTGGTCCTCAGCAGTATCTTTTCTCACCTAGGACAGTATTTTACTACTGTCATCTTTCTATATTGCAGTTCTGCCATTATTCTCCAGAAATGGTAGTGACTGAAAGGACATAAATATTCTTTTTAGTGCTGACTCTAGAAACATATATTATGTGTTCACAGACTGTCTTGATCCAAGGGTATAAATTTATAAATACCTGCAAAATATTTAGATATGCTCTTCAAGGACAATACATTTCAAAACATTAATAAACATGTTTTTAAGAAGTCTTTTCAAACCTTGATTTCAAGGACATGCTAACATTCATAGGGAATGATAAATAATCTCTTTACTGAATCAATTACAGAAAAAAACAAAACCCAATGTCTGCAGCTAAGCTAATGAAAGTTACTAAAAAATTGAATTTTCCATAAATCAGTTTGGTGGGTGTCACCAGTTTTCACAACTTTGAATGTGGAACAACAGTCCTAAAATCAATGGGATTACTCCAGCTCTGGCCAAGCACAGTCACTGCAAAAACCCAGGCATTAACTCCGGCATTTTCTTAAATGTTTATGTAGTTTTACACCATGAAAAACCCCACATTAACTAGGTTAATTTTGTTAAGACATAGAGACACGACACAGCTAACTAAATCAGTGGCAAGTTGGCTGCAGCTAAAATAGGAAGATCTGATTCTTCCTCACCTCTTCTTCCTCCCAGGTGTGGGGGCCCTGCTGCTGCTGGGCTTCAGCGCTTGTCTGAGCACACCAGGAGCCGGCTCACGCAGAAAACTCACCCAGCCAAAAAGCGAATGGGTTTCAGTCATTCCAGTTTCCCATGCAGCCAGATAAGCACAGGAGCCAGCAGAGCGGAGGGCGTGTCCCAGCCTGAATAAAGCATGGCTTGGGAGAGGGAAGAGGAGGTGGGAAGGAGGGACAGGTGGATGGTGCCACTCCTGGTGGCAGTGGCAAGGCACCGGGCTGGCCCTGACCTCCAACTAAACCCCTGCACCAGGGGTTGAGAAAGTAGTGCACACGAAGAGAGTATTTCTACTCGACCTTTAAACAATGCTAACTACATCAGAAAAAAAATTGAACAGAAATTTTTCATCCCTGAAGACTTTAAAAGAAATGAAGATTTGTTTGGATATTAGCTGTTTAACTCATTGCGTCTTTAAACTTTCAAATCAACCATAATGCAGTATCAATTACTTCAAAGATGGGAAATTCTGCTCTATAACTTAGTACTGGAAGCCAAAGGAGGAAAAAAAAAAAAGGAAAAAAATCTGTACAGTACATCAGTAGCACCCATCTCCAAATAACTGGAACAGTATTTCCGAACACATATTCTAGTTTAATCAAGTGATTTTTCATAATGGCCATGTCACCTCTGCCTGTTCTGTCGTTCAGACCTTTATTTTTAATGTGTCTACTTCTACAGCACATGACTTTGAAGTCATGTCTCTTAAACTCAGACAAAACTAATCATTACCACTAACACGAATGACTCAATATGTTGCAGAACTACAAAGCAAATTCTGTTTTGCTTCAGAGCTCACCAAGAGAAGTGTAACAGAAGGCCTGGGTCCAAAGTCACCCTTTTGGTAGGGGTGTATGAAGCAAGAGCAGTGGCCAGCTTTCAGACAATAGACTGGGGTTGCACTGTTAGCCTTATAATACAGTCTTGTTTTGACTTGTGAATTGAGCAAGTTTGGTGTGGCAACTCGCAGCCACATAATACACTGAAAATGTCAGAAAACAACTCTAGCAGTCAGTTTTCTGATAATAACTGCAATTACTATACAACTCTCAGAAACTCTTAGGGGATTCAACGAGACATGCATTAATATATTCTTGGGTTATTTTCACTTTCTTTCCTCTCCAGTCTTGAAAATGTTAGCCTTAAAGTTGTCCTGTTTTGAAGCTTTCAGTGTGTTTCTAAATATTGCTTTAATTACCTACTTCTTGCCCTGGCAAACCAGTTATTCTTTGAACTCAAACCCAAGCAGCCCCAAACACTTTTTCTTCAAACTCACTCACAGATGAGAGTAATTTTGCAATTACCAAAGTTCTAAGAGATTTCAAGCAGCTTCCACTCCTCAGTACTGTTTCAATCAAGAGTGGTATGTACTCCTGAAGTCCACGTTTATATAAGTAGTTAGCGATGAGGTTATTATTCACTGAGGTGAACTCCTCCTAGAGCTGACACTGTGTGTGTAGAATTCTACTGCTTATGTATCAGTGGCTGTAATACAACACAGACACCAGGCAAATTTTGTGTCTTACATACGACCACAATTCTGCAGTGAATTTTGCTTGCAAAAAGAACTCATTTATGGAAGAGATTAAGTTTATCATTAGAGCAAATAGTATCATCAGAACTACAAGGTGTTGGAGCAGAAGATATTGCTCATTACAGTAAAGAATTCAGGATATACAGATTAACTCAATCTTACATATCAAGACAGAGAAGAGTTGCAAATTTGCTTGTACAGTTACATGGTGCCAGTATCAGACTGCTGTTGATAAAGTTCTCCACCACTGTCAATCCCCAATTTTTATTTCATTCCAAGGCTCTCATTTTGTATTAAAGATTCAAAAGAGTGGAACAAGTGCAGCACATTGAATTGCAAACCTGCATATTAAAAACCTTAACAACTATAAATAGGATAATGAATTAATGATACAATAAACCTCCATTGCTATATAGATATTTGCCACTTCGCTATCCAATTAACCATGCTGAAAGTCAATCAACACTACATGAGATTGCTTTTCAGAGATAACAAAAACCTAATTCTAAAACCTAATCACCTCCTTATCAAAACTCAAGAGTAGTATGTCAAACTCTGAAATGTACCTCCAACATTGTAGGTAAATATAAACTCAGCTAAAATGATGATAATTTAGGAATTAATTTGTGGGCGTCATCAAGTAGATAATACCATTTGATGCTTTTATATTAAGCCTAATGGGTTATGCTTACAATATATTAAGCTTTCTTCATAAAGCTATTACTTCTAATAATATTCATACAGCATCATAAAAAAGCACCTGAAATACTTAATACCATAAATATTAGTGATCCCCAAGATATTTTTACACTGACATTTAAGGGGATACAGTTCATATGATGATCTACAAATGAGCAGAAATGTCACAACTCTGATAATATTTACAGATTAGGTGGCATGCAAAGAAGATACATTGCAAATATGCTGTCACATTGTGTAGTAGTGGGTAACCTGCTTTTGACTGAAAATTATTGGAAATTTAACTGACAGAAATAAATCTCTAAGCCAGACTGGAGGACTTGCATGTCAATAAACAGTAGCACTTAATACCCAGCAGTTAGCAGACTTACAGGAAGAGCTCATTTGTGGGAGGTACTCACTAGTGACTCAACATATAGAATATGTCTATTTATTGCTATTATTTTTGGTGCTATCAAGATTAGCTTTCATCTCCTTTGTCTGACAGACAACACTTTCTTCACTTCCAAAAATAAATTTAATTGTGGGATGCTCAAAAGACAAGTAATTATGACTAACACAGCATTATGTTTCTGTGTGTGTGTAAGAAGTGCTGAAAAATATCT
This sequence comes from Pardalotus punctatus, assembly GCA_013400915.1. Taxonomy (NCBI): domain Eukaryota; kingdom Metazoa; phylum Chordata; class Aves; order Passeriformes; family Pardalotidae; genus Pardalotus; species Pardalotus punctatus. The sequence continues at coordinate 177,517 of VZTX01015266.1, forward strand.
TGCTTTGACTAACTCTCTTTTATGAAGTTTATGACAATATAGTTTACGAGAACACATAGACATATACACAGCTAATTACTGTTCACCTACCTTGAGCTGGATTCTTCCTGGAGACTGGGACACCTTTCTAAACACGACACATTATTACCACATAGTGTTTCTATACGTATACGCTCTTAAATACTCTTGATTATTTTGGCAGCACAAGTAAGGCAATAATTTCTGTTAGCACTTCATTCAGCACTATCTTCCATAGTTCTATGTGTTTGTTTTGACATTCTAATTCGTGACCCAATTCCCAGTAAAATTTGGCAAAGGATTTTCCCTGTAGAAGTTTTCTAATGTTGCTGATAGCTGATTAAGGACATTCATGGAAATAGTATTCCACAGAAACCCAGAGAATCACATATATACTCACTTTCTAGTACACAGAAAAGCCATAAAATTCTTCAGTATTTGGTGGTTTGTTTTTTTTTCTTTCTAATTGCAAATATTAAATAGTACTCCTTTGAGATGGATATTATGATATGAGATAGCATGTGTCACAGTAACTGTATTTCAACCACACTTTACCAGCAAGGTTTCTTCTTAAGTGTCTCCAGAGTATTAACCTGAGTTGAGAGACATGCATTTGACTCTTCCACTTGCATGGATATTCAACACTAATACAATTTGTGCAGGATTTAAATGAATGCAGAATTAGAAAATATATTATTGTTGTTACAAAACTCCATCCCTTTCAAGTTCTGTAGCACTAGTACAATCAAAATAAAATAAAAATAAAATTCATGCCTTACAGGCGGCAACCTGGACTCTAAATATTTACAATTCATGTTGCATAAAATAATAAAATTTTAAAAAATGTAAAGGCAGATACTATTTGTCTGATTTTAACAGGAATCAGTCATGGAAGGAGACACACCAGCTTTTGAGCTCTGGCTGCTTACTTATGAGTAGGTGAAGTACCAGTGATCTGGTCTCAATTGCAAGCTCTAAAAAGATCAGAGGTTCAGGCCAGCAAACAAGTCTTCATAAGTGAATAAAAGCATTTTTGATGCCTGTGATGGAGTCGGTAAGAGAACTTAACTGTCCACATAGATTTAGCTGTACAGAATGCTCTGGGAGAAACTGAAAAGCATTTCAAAGTGGAAATGGCATAAACTCTGATTTTCCCTTGTCTAATAGCACTGTGAGAATAGGTCGTGCACACTCTCACAGATACATGGTTAATCCTCACACACACACAACCTGAACGTACTGTTCTGTGGCCAAACGGATAATCTTTCACAACCTGCTATGCCCAAAGGTGTTCTCAGAGACTTAAAAGGTCAACTTGATTTCACTTTCTGTTCTTAAATGACTCATTCATTACACACATTGTGGATTGTTGACAACACACTTGTCGCGTGGGAAACACCCAGATTTTTGGTTTGCCTTGTAATTTTGTTCCTTATGGGTTTTCTTCCCAGCTGGTGTCACTAATTTCTATTCATGTTCTGCCACGTTCTGTGGGATAAAATGTATTTAGTCCATAAAAAGTAACAATTAGGATTTATTTGTTATTACATATGGTAAGACTTGTTTTAGTTATTTGTAAAAGTACAATCAGCAACCTCAGTCATTATAAGAAGCACCTTCTATGCCAGGTGCTCCAATCCATTGGACATTGTTGTAGGTTTACCTGCTCTCTGTGAAAAGCTGTCATGAAATTTTACTTGCAAAACTGTCGTACAAGTTTCACTATACTGTATTGTTGCATGTTATCCACAATTGCTCATTCCTAGGTATTCTAAAAGGGAGAATCATTTTTTAAATTTAAGAGTAGGGTTTCAAAGGGAACAATGTGAAATAGACTCATATGGGCTCATTTTACAAGTATTATAATTGAACTATAACAAGCAAGCTGGTTATTTTTTTATATATATACTGTGCAGGTTAAACTAGTTTAACACAATTGAAAGAAAGCGATCTGCATTCTAATCTCTTGCATATTAAAAGTTGTATGTCATTGTTAAAATATAAATATATTCATGCTAAATTAATTACAGATTTTTATTATTGAGCAAGACTGTCTAAAAGTTACATATTTTCATCAAGATTCCTTGTGAAGTGTACAAAGTAGTACAATAATAAAATTAATAAAAATATAAATTTATAAGAAAATATTTAATATATTTAATTTTTAACTAAAATTTTGTTTACTAATACTACATAATAATGACACTTTGAAGAACACAGAATACACACAAATTCTTCCAAATTTGCAGGTAAACGCAATGGGGAGAAATGTGGCCCAGAGTAAAGTAAAACTTATAATGACTTTTCAGAGGAAGCTCTTTAGTTTCAAATTTGCAGTTGCTGTGGAAGATGCTCGTATGGCAGGCTGCATGTTGCACAGCTCCCTTGGGCACAGAGTACTGAAACACAGTGAAATTTGCCATGAATTCTCAGCTTCCCTTGTAGAAATGGGGAAATTTGAAGAAAGGGGAAATCGAGAGATAAACAAACTCTCAAAAATCATGCTGTTTATTTTCTGGTGATTTATTTCCCACAAGCTCCTACCATGGCAGCATATCAGAACAACTTTCTGTGACTACACAGGAAGACAATGTCAAGTTTCCATGGGTGGTGTAAATTAGAAAACCCACCCGTACAAAGCAGGTGTTAACAGTCCTGCTGGGAGATATTTAGTGCACTCTGCTGACTCGCTGTTGCACGTGGCCCAGATTAAGGCACACAGTATTTCTATCAAGATTATGACCCATTTTCAGGGGGTTAAGCAGAATACACTGACACGCAGACACATTCGGCTTAACTCTTTTCTAGCAAACTCCTCATTATTTGCAATAGAATAATTTAAGGAGCATTTAATAAAAGTATCTATCAGTGAACCATGTAGCTTCATTCCAACAAACTGTTCCAAACTAAGCATTGACTTTGCAATAAGAGACCATATATGCAAATTAAAAACTGATTTACTGGAGGCATTTGGGGAGAGTTTTACCTTAGAGAATAATAACTACTGGTATGTAGAAGGCCTCCCAGGCAAAAATTTTTAGGAAATGACGTTGGAGTTATTTAATTATTAGTTATCTTTTGAGGAAAATATGACAGCGTTATTTAAAACTGAAATACCTTCCACTTCCTTTTCCAACAGATATTAAGGAACATGCACATCGAATTCTTCCAACATGCAGTCCAAACACGAAATATGACCAGTAAACCCAGAAATGTGAAAACAAATTAACTTCTCAAGTACTTGGAGCATTCAACAGACATATGCACTGACCTGCTGATAAAAGAATGTATGAGGTCACTGCTGAGGTCAAAGCATGAGCTGGGGTGTGTATTGTTTTTAAGAAAATGGTACAGTGGGAATTGGATCCCTTCTGGAATGAATTACTATCAGCCCTGTCAGGAACACAAAAGCGACAATTGGTGTTGTAGATTTTTTACCTAGCACCTCACCTGGTGCTTGGAAAGCTTAGAGTGAATGTGAGACAATTTCTGTAATGGCAAATACGATTTATTTGGTGGTGTTTTCTTTGTTTGTTTTTTCTGTCTGTACACATCAGCAAGTTAATGAATAATTTAGCTATTCTAAATAAAAACCAATCCTAATCATAATTTTTAGAAGGCCACACAGATCATTACAAACATCTGCTGGTCATTTTCATATCAAACAAAAAAATGCTCTATCCACAAACAGCAAAACCCCTCCACCACATAAGAGAAGAATGCAAAATTTTACTCTGATCATCTATATAATGTTGTGAGCGTGCTTCTCTTTTCTTCCTTTCTCACCTACTCTTCATTCTGTTTCTTGTCTTGTCTGCATTTACTCTCCCGATTTTTATACAGTAGTCTCTGCAGCAGACATTGTAAAGCACAAAATACTGCAATGGTAATTTCTGAAATGCTTTTGTGCTACTATAATAGAAATTGTGAGAAGAAAGTCTTGGATTTTTGATTGGAATATAGTGCTGAGTTTGAATTCAGAAAAACATGGATGTATTTCAATATGTTGTACAAATTTCTTAGAAAGCTAAAATACGGCTGCACAGCAGTATGGATCAAAAGAAAACACAGAGCAAAATTCTCTTCCAGCGTCTGAAAGTAACTTGCTACTTCAGGACTCTCAAATCCACAGGCCTGAGGCTACCACCACCATGAAAGAACCCTACACATGCACTAAGAACACAAAATTGAAGATAAATACTACCCTGGGAGGACCTTTTAATAAGGCAATGATAAAAAGAACTCTGTTTAAACAGTGTTTCTTAAAGCAATGCTCCACTTTAGTGAGCCTGTCTACAATCTTTTTTTTAGTTACGCAACACTTCTGAGTCAGCAAGGTGCCACTGTCCAAATATTTATGGAACTTGACAACTTTTGAAAATTGGAGGGCAATGTGAAAATGCACACTTCTTTAAAACAGAGGAGTTTCTCTCCATTAGGTCAAAAGACAGTCTTCAACAGAGTCTTCATTTACTAGATTTAATTAAACCTTTGAAAGCATTCCAGTTCTCTCCTTCACCACTATTTAGTGCACAGCAGCTTCATTTAGCTCACTCAAAATAGCAGCTTTTAGAAATAAGGGCAATACAACCAGTGACAGAATGAACCCTTAAAAAAATAAGTAAACAGGTAAACTACGAGGCATTTCACTTAATCTCTTGAATTTAGCAATTGGAATTCATCCAAATGCACTTTGTGCTTTCTGAACCCTCCCTTTTGACTACACCAGAAGTCATAATTCTGCAGCTTGTGCAGGAGAGACACTACCAGTTTGCTTCTATCCATCTGGCCTTTTTATTTTATAAACATTCTAAGGTTTTTTTAATTAGAAATAATTTTTATATTACCCTGGGAATATTAATAAAATGTTAGTATTTATAGAACATTGAGCTCATCAAAGGAAAGTGATAAAGAATTCTGGTTATTAGCAAACTCTAAAAGTACAGCCCAGAGTTTTCTGAAGGACTAAGGTTATGTGGCTTGTCCTCCAGCTGGAACTTAAAGTCTCTGGGAAGATATATGCATGAGGGAACATAAGTTAGTAGTTTTCCTTTATGTTTAGCTTTCATATTACTGGCTCAAATTGATCTAAGCCCCAGAGAAAAAGACAAAAAAACTGATGATGAATTGACATCACACGTTATTAAAACCATTCAGACTAAACCAGACATCTTTAAAAACCATTGGGATAATACAAGAGACTCATATTCAGGCTTTCACTTTTGCTAGTGTACCTGAGCTTTGCATTTTAAACCACGTTTAGCATAATAAAGATAGGAATATGAGGCCATGCTGTATGTTTTCATGACATGTTTCTAAACAGCTTTCATGCTTGCCTATCTCTGCCCTTTCTCATCACTACGGTAAGAACTTCCCACATTTTCACAGGATCTGGCGTCTAGATTCTCAAGGAAGATAAAATCCTCAAGTCAAGGAAAATAAAAACACCTGGAACCACGGAAGGCAGTGGGATATCTGCTTGTAAGCTCAACAGGGTCAGATTTTTTTTCTTGACTTCTCAGGCAAATACTGTAAGAGAAACATCAGAAGTGCTCAAGCCTATAAAATGAAGCCTTAACAAGCACTTACTGCTTGTTGTCACATCACTTCCAATTGTAGCCAATGAAGTGTAAAGTGTAGGAGGAAATGATTTTTTAAATAGTTAGCCAAGTGTTTTAAAGTTCCAAAATACTGCCACGATTACTTGAAAAAGATAAGCATTTACTGGGCTTTAGAGGGGGCACATATCTTCAAATACATTAATTTATAGGATGTAACAATATAAATCTTTTGAAACTGTTTATGCCAAGAAATCCAAATAGAAGTTTTATATATACAAGAGCTGTGAAAACACCCTTGCACATATGTTTACTCTGGAGTGTTACTGGTGATCTGCCCATGAACTAAGTAAGAGCTTTTACCAAAAGAAAAACAACAAACACCTAATCTAAAGTTGTTATTGGGAGGAATTACTGGGAAAATCTCTGTGACAGGCAAAACAGCTCACAAGGCTGGGATGCTGGTTAGTTAGTTATGTGTACAGATAGAATACAGAACACTATAACTATCTAACTTCATGAACTATTATTTATGAAAAATAATTTTTTTAAAATGAACTATTACATGCAAATAGGTCTCAGTTCTCAAGTGTGGAAACCAAGTGTGGTGGTTTTTTTCCCTAGAGGAAAATGCTACTTGTACATTCCCACTGTAATTCCAAAGAAACGCTGAAGAATCAAGAGGTATGAATATTTCAAACAAGGTTTTAATTAGCCGACAATACAAGCCTAAACAATGTATAATCTAATTGTTATAGAATAAAAGACTGCCAAAAGCTACAACCTAAAATACAAATATATTTCTATTTCAGGAAGACTGTTCAGATTCACCTTTCAGAACTGTGTTGGTTTGGTGTTGGTCCACATGCCACCTGAAAGAGTTGCTGGGAACTGCACAGGTAAACAAATGCTTTCAGTTGATATAAACTATCAAAAAGGCAAAATATATTTGTGATCAGTTTGTGAGATTGAATACAATCTATCCCAACAACAACAACAACAAAAAAGTATCTTGGACAGACTCTGAAAATGAACCCTTCCCAGACTAATAGATACCCAGACACTGGGCCAACTTAAAAAAGTTCAACTTGAAATAAGTATAGCTCTGATTTATGTCATGTGGTCATCTGTTGATCATATGGTCAGCAGACTCCTCAGACTGGGAGTGTTTCAAGTAATTCCTGCACATCAGACAGCTGCCAAATAGATTACTATATTTATATTTATACTATTTATTTCTGCTGAAACAAAAATGGTTGTACTGTATTCTAACTATTTATGTATTAAGTTTCAGGTCATAGTAGATTTAAACAGACAAGTTACATAAAAAAATAAAATAAGAAGATTGTGTTAATAATTTAATTAACCTGATCAAAAGCCTTTACATGAAAAGGGATTAGTTAATGCTGTTGAAATAAGCAGTCTTTGTGATGACTGGCTTGTTCCACAGTTAATTTAAGCCAATTTACCCTTGTGTACCTTAACAGCATTGTCTATAATAGGGTCACGAGCTGTAATAGCGTTTATATTTAGTGTTAACATCAGTATTTAAGTCCAGTTCAATGCTGTCAAAATCTTTACTAACACGGAATTTCAGGTGCCTTACGCTCTCCGGTGCTACTTCAGAGTGGTCAGATCCACGGGCTCTTGACAGCAGGAGAAGGCTGCCAGAGCAGTTATTTCAATGAGTGAAAAAGCTATGACTACTCCATGGATCCTGGTCCCATGTCTGTGCACATGATTGTGAGGGACACAAGATTTTTTCTGAGAAACAGAGCATGTTTCATTTTGACATTTCATGGAATATATACTGATCTCAACAGTAGTGCATAAATATATACTGAAAGAGCAGGCAAAGAAGCACACTCTATCTCCCCAACACAGTAACTTTAGATATTGGGGTAAGAGAATGAGAATGAAGAAAGAAAACAAAACAGGGTCAATTGTTCTCCTTAAATCACCCCTCACATTGTCATTCTCAGAGAGGGAGTACTGACCTGATGGACCACTGCTGCATGCTACTCGTGTGTGCCAGCAACAGCACACTGGGGAGAGGCTGGAAGTGGAAGGGATTTGCAGTAGGGTTCAAAGGAGAGTTTGTTCTTTGAGTATAATTACTGGCAAATAAAAGCACAAGGTTAGGTGGGTTAGTGTGCATAAAAGTCAAGGAACTCCAAAATGGTGAGTATGTAAAAGACACCGTAAAAACAAGCAGATTTGGCATTCTTTCCATGAAACAAGCTAACACTAAGCTGCAGCAGAGGTAGGCAGCTTCCGTTCCAGCTAAGATTAAGGGCAGAGTGAGAAAATACATCTGGACAGATCACAGTAGTTTCAGTATGCACCTACTTTCATTCTTTCTCTTCCTTTTCTAATGTTGTAATTGTATTATATTCTGGAAGTAATGCAATACTGCTGAAAAAACTCAAAACTTTTTGAGGCAACACATTTTTGGTATTTTACTTTCTAACAGGAGAGCAGGGGGAGGTTGTCAAGACTTTTTAATGTATATCATAATTTAAAATGTGGTAAGACAGGATAGTTCTAATTGCCACATTAGTCTGTAATTAACACACTAGATTGCTAGGACATTCTGTGTTACTTTATTATCCTCATGTCCTGCAGTCTCTTTGCTGCAAGGCCAAGCTTTGAAATACCATGTATGTGCAGTGGATAAAAGATGATTCAGGGACCAGCACTGTCACCTAGGCATAATGTACCAATACTTCCATAAGCTTGATCATTTGCTGCATAGTGTTTATTTTAATTGTAAGCATATATAAGCAGTTAAAATTACAAGTGCATTTTCTTTCTTCCCTTCCGCAGCTAAACTCACAATGCAAACCCTGTTCCACCCTAACATTGCTAGTTCCTTCAATTACAGTGGAAGCCACAACTTGTTGCTTTCTGGCACCCTCTGCTGCTTCACACATCACACCACAGACAGCATTTTATGGACAGTTGCACAGCTCCTGTATTTCCATTAAGACATCTTCCCAGTAGCTGCCCAGCCCAACAAAGTAAAAGCTGATGATACTTACTTGGTGTGTGCCCTCATTTATTGTTTTCAGATGTCGATGCTTAATTCTCAAAATCTGTCTAGTAGCTCTTTTCTAAACTTAATCTGGACTCACCCTAAGGATCAGAGATAGTAACTCTGGCAAATCTGTAGAAGAGTGGCCATCTCATGCTCTCACAAATGTCCAGATAATACAAAAATTCCCAGAATTTGGAAGCTCCCACAAACTTTCATTCACAAATGAGAAGTAGAGAGAGTGACTTAAATGCCTTTTGAAGTGAATAAAATCATTGAGAATTCAATCAGAACTACACAACGTACTTCACACAGATGTATGACCATGTGTGTGAGCCACGCACCAAAACACACGTTCACACTGTTTCTCAAGAGACTTGCATGTTACTGAAACTGCAGAATTCTCCATTGTCAGGAGAGGCAGCGGCAGATTATTTTAGAGGAAGGATGAGATAAAAGCCTGGGGACTTCATCTCACTGTTAAGAAACGTTCTTTTGTGAAAAGTCTACCTCTCTGAGAAAACTCAAGACTTCCCAGACACAGAACAATAACCTTTTCTAAATAACACAGAGCACTCAAAATTACAAAAGTCTAAGCAGAAGTGGGAGTGGTTAGAAAATCTCTAAATAGAAGTCCTCAACTATAACTATAATAGAATTGGCATTTTGCCATAGTTCCAAAATAATCAGACATTTGAAAAAAATCTAGAAAGCTGACAAAATCTCAAAATTACCAGAAAGCCTTGTTTGGTTATACTGTAAAATAAAACCACTTCAGATACACTGTTTATTTTCTTTTTCTGCTTAAATATGCATTTTTGCTGTTCAGCTAAATATCATGCACTTTCTTCTCTATTTTTAAGTCCAGTAAACATTCTAGACATTCCTAGTATTTATAACATACTCTCCCTATAGAAGATGATAAAAATACACCATCACGAAGCACACATATTTACTGTAATCTGCTGCTGCTATCTGGGAAAAATCTGTTAATGTCTATAACCACAGGTGCTTTCTAGAATGCACGTCATAGTCAATTTGTGTGCATGTATTTTAACTGCAAGTTTATGTTAAGACTTTTCAGTGCATTGCTATTAATGGAGGTTTCAAGGCCATGTATTCCTCACCTCTTTGTCTAACCATATGTATTGCAAATGTATATTCGTTCAATTCCAAAACTTCAGGGAATGTTCACATGACATTTTTTTTTTGGGGGGGGAGAAACATCCCAACAAAAAACCCCAGCTAAAAATTGAAGAGCATGGAAAGCTAATTACAGATGGGTGAAACTGAGAGACTGTCAACTGCATCTCTTCAAACAAAAAATACTTCAAAGCATACATCACCCATTAGTTTTCAAGCACACTGCAGCATTTAATCTCTGCATGTCCTTCCAATACCGTTTAACTCAAGTTTCTGATCGACTTATGTTCCTGACAAACACAGCTGAGGGATGAGGAGAAGAGATGGATGGGTGAGATGGTCATACCTCAGTGGCATGAGTGGCATATTCCAGAGAGAGACTGAAGGGAGGTGGGTTTCCAGGAATTGCAGGGGGGAGAGGGAGAAGGAAGGCATTGTGTGAGGGAAAAAAGTTGTCTTTGAGGAACAAAAAGATCTTTTAGTGTTTGGTAATCTTGGTCTGCAGAAGCAAAATGTGCATAACCCTAATTCCAGTCTTAACCAAGCAAACGCAACCATATCCTAATGAATCAGTAGATTTCATGGAGTCTGCATAAGTATTCATCCCAGTATATGTACTTTTCATGACATGATTATTTCATTAACATCTAGATGAGTTATTCTCATATAATTCTACACAGTAATAACACAAGGGATTTGTAAGCGTAAACAAAAAGGCTAATAACATCACATGATTTACACTTCGTGAATAATGCACTTCTAGCCTAGTAAAATAACACTCAGGATGTGTTCCTGTGGCATTTTCTTTTATGACTTCAGCCAGTCAAATGTGAGTGACTCAGGGGAATATGTATCTCAGTGCCTGATACCACTGAGTAACTCTGAGCTGTTCTGTGAAGAGAGATTGTTATAAATCTCATGATTCTTTTAATGTTCTCAAATGTAATGTTCTGAATGTAAAGAGAACTGCTTGTTTCAGTGCAGAATAAAGAGGTCTCACAAAAAGTTAAACTAGAATCAAACCATATCAAAAAAAGAGATGATTTTGTTGCCTTCTCCCCTTCCTTTCTAAGACAGCAACATTCTTAGGCAGGATGAAGTGTTCCATTCTTTATTCTCTACTAATGTGACACTTGCAGCAGTTCTTCCATCCTTTCCTCAGCTTCCTTGTTCTCTCAGAGTAAAAGTATGCTTGGTCTACCACAAAAAGGCAACTGTTACTCTGTCTGTCCAGCTGTCATCCCATGTATATTTTCTCCTAAATTTCTTGAGTTCTTGAAAATTTTAGGGTTTGTTCACAAAAGCAGTTGGAATTCCTCCTCTTCAAGTTCTATGCTAAACCTGTTTGCCTCTCATCTTACTCAAATTGGCTGTGTTAATAACATTATAATCTCTTTTTTTATAATCTCTTTTCAGCAAAACTTGAAACAAGAAGTCAAACATCTACATCCTTGAGATTCAACCATCTTTGGCACCTTTAACGTTGCCCTTATAGAAATTGTTCCCTTTCCTTTCTTTGTTCCCTCCATTTATATAGTCACAATTATTCCCAAAATGTATTCTTAGATAGACCCTCATTATTCCTCTTTTTTTTTTTTTTTTAAATTTTTTTTTAAATTGGGTCATGGTGCATTACTCTGATCCAATTTTCTCAGGGAATGGGGAGCATCATGCTCCTGCCCCCACTTAAAATGTCCAAGGAAGAAATGCAATTGATGGGAGCTTGCTAACATTCGGGGACAGGCTCATCTACACTGAGGGCAAAATTAAATTCTCAGCTGGACAACAACCTGGCTTAAGGCTGCACAAAATTGTAGACATTATGGTCTGAATTTAAAAAGAAAGGAGGAGATACAGGTGTCAAAAGGGGTCATATAGGTGTCACTGCAGGAAGAAACTGGTCTGCACATTAAAGGAGCTGGGATTAGTTTTCAAAACTCAGGTTGAATTCCCAATTTCCCAAGAGACCATATTTCTACACCAAATTTCTGTATATATTTCAATCTGTCACACTTGTGTGGAAGGCTCACCTGAAGCTGCTCCAAAGCACCTGGGGCTGCTCCAAAGCACAGAAAGTGTATTTTGAATCCATAGAGCCAATCTCACCAACAACTGCACCCGCAAAGCCAGGAGATTCTTACACAGTTCAAAACTGTGTAGGCAGGAAGAGCTCACATGTGGTCCCACTTGACAGTGAACATGGGGATGACATTTTCAGGTTTCCCATTCCGCAGCCACACACAACCACACTACACACATTTCCACATGGAATTCCTGAACCTTAGTAGAACACGCAATGCTTACTGTACACACAGTTATCCTGTTTTTTTCACAAACAGTTTTTAGTCGCAGAATACCACGCTGATGTTCTCATCCTTGGATATTAGCCTTGCTGGACACTGCTGCTACTCAACAGTGTCTGCCCAGCACATCTGTGTCAGGGGAAGTCTGCAGGACACATGTGGCACTTTCCACCTGTTTATCCTGTCCACAGGGTGACTCCCTGTCAAGAACAAATCTGCATGCACTCCATCCTCTTGCAGCCTTGTCCAACTCCAGAGAAAAACCCAAGCATATAAGCAGAGATGAAGCCATCAGGGGCTTCTGTGGGACTACAGGAAAACTACAAAGCACCTCTAGCACAATAAATCACAAAGCAATGTCTGCCAGGATATGGTGGTAACTTTGTTCTACTTCATTTTCAGGTTTCACACACTTCTTTAACTTTCTCACAGAAAAAGCTCCCTGGTTAAGCAGAGACTGATTTACCTACTCCACCTTCTTCTTGTTAATGTACACAACTTTTCTTCAGTCTCATAGAATAAAGCAACATTGTTGGCATTCTTCTGTCTTTTTAATGAAACATTTTTAATTTATTAGCATCTTTTTAAAGGCAATTATTCATGAAATCAAGTACTATGTTGTAGAAATTATCTTATTAGTTCTAAACATATTCACACCAATTCCCACAATTATCAGATACACTGCTGCTCACCCCAAATCGGTGCTATCTCTGATAACTAAAGCTTTTTACTAAAGATTCATATCCATTTGGCAATGTTCTACAGCTCCAGCACCTTTTCTTCACTCCCTGATTTCCAGGATGAGCACGACCTGTATCATTATTGAGCTCAACCTTCTCTGTTGGACTGCAGCATACCTGTATTCTGAACCATAAAATTTACCTTTGATGCATAGTTTTGGCTGTATGAACTGGTAGAAAAGGGTGCCAAATATCAGACTGACAAAATAAAAAATATTCTTCAAGAAATGTATACAACAACACTAAGAGACTCTTTAATAAGAAAGGTCTCTCCAGCCATATCATAACTATGAGAAAACTACGGGTACCACAACATTTAAGGATGCTTTTGTGTAATGAGATGTAATTTTTGATCACAGTTAATGATCACTGAGATGTGTATTGGCACAGACAGCTCTTGTGGGAAGTAGCAAGAGCTAATTCTAAGAAGAAAAAGCATCTATTAAGGCAGCATCAATCTCTGAAGGAAAAATCAACCTGAAGAGTGAAAAACTAAACATTTTTGTTGACTTGGAATTTATTTTATTATTTATGCTGCTGACAGCACTGTAAACTGCATGAGGAAAGAATAGAACCATGAGTTTTGTAAAATTCACTGCCAACGTCACTATTAAAGGATTTTCAGTCCAAAACCTTCTGATTCTCTTGCATTTTTTCTAACTACCCCAGGATGGATTGACTTGGTATGCTCTGTGTGCTTAGTGTGTGTTTGATGCGATCTGTTGAAAGTCAAAACACTGGAGATTTTCCATTATATTTATAATTTGTTCAGGAGGAAAAAAAACCAAACTGATAATTGTTTCTCTCTGAACAATTAGATAAAAGTTTTATAATATATTTTCTCCCCAGGACAGTGTCCTGATTTTCCTAATGGGGGAACTTAGAACAGAAATTAAAGGAACAAATAGATTATAAAGAAGCTGAAAGGAATTAGCTTTAGATTGTATTTAGATTGTATTGAAATCCCATTATTTTCTAAGTAAAGATAATATGAAATGTCCTTAATTTATAGACTTATGGAATAATTCATACAAGGAAAAGACAGAAGTTTGTGTGGCATTATTTTCCATTTAAGGCATTCAAAGAGATGATAAAAAATAGATGAAGAGCCATATCCCTCCTTGAAAGCATAGCTGTAAAGAAAAAATAGTCAAGACTACAAAACACTACAGACAGACAATGTATGTTGTAATACACAGAGATGTAAATCCTTATTATATTTATGAAAACAATTCATAGGAAATACTAAAATCTTTTAACCACAGCAGATTTACCCAGCAAAGAAGCAAACCTCACTAATTCTCTCACAAATTTCATTTATTTAAAGCTTCCGAGATATGAATACGAAATAATTTATCCCCCAGTATGCCTCGTGTTCTCAAGTCCTGTGTGCAACATCAAATGGGTGAGTATAATGAAAGCCACAAGAATCCTGGTAAAGCTAACTATGCAGAAACAGGATGCTGCTGGGCTTCACAGGTTTCTAGTTTTTTTGAACTTGGACCTATGGAGCCAATTCAAGTTGTTGGCAAGTACTTCATCAATGCCAAAATGAGCATAGAGTGCAAGGCATCGTAACAGAACTAACTAAAGGAAAACTAAAAGACAAGCATTTTATACACATTTAAAATAAACATTGAAATATGTTTACATTTTAAGGTAACAGCTGAATTGAGATGCCTCAAAAATCACTTGAAAAATGATACCATTGGCCAGAGGAAAACCACATTGTGAGTGGAACAGAACTTGGGAATATTGGTAGTGATTAATTATGAACTGATATCAATATCATCTGCAGAGAATATCAAGTATTTCCGTGTCAGTGCTCCCTAGCTCTTTTAAAGCTAATAAAATATCTTAGATCTCCTGAAAATGGGTATCAAATGGCAGATGAACAGAGAAAACGTTTCTCCTTAATTGCAACTTACGAGAGCAATGATTATGAAAACATATGTGCAAGAAGAGGGTAGTGTGATTCTTGAGGCTTATTAACTAAAAATGTTAAAATGAAAGCAGTGAATGAATGGCTAGCAAAATGTTTTTGGAATATTTGGCTGTTGCTGGTTTGATGGCCGATGTCTGGTGAATTCTGACAGGACATATTGCTTCATGCTGGTGTATGTCAAATATACAATAGGCAAACTAGCTTTAACCGCTGTTATTTTTCCCTGCATATTACAAACACCTAAGAGTTCACTGCTGTAAAGAGAATTGCCCTACCATTAACTGAGTGGGCTAGCAAAACTGAGCACTGCCAAGGAAAATCACCTGAAAATCTGGTAAAATTGTGCCTTTGGTTCGGTTAGACCAGTGCACAGCCCAAAGGAAAGAAATAGAGAGCAGGCTCAAAACCTGGGGTCTCTGAGATGCTCTGAGAGAAAAACCGACAAGTCTGAACTACTTTAACTTCAGTACATTTTAAATTTCCTAACTCAGTTTAGAAATCAGCAGTATAAAACTGGTATGTGAAAAGGCAGGAAAATAATTTGATCAGTCTGCAGAGATAAAACAATTCAGTAAAGAGACTGTATCAAAGGAAGGATAAATAAATATATTACTATGAAGTTAAAGTGGCTAAATGCAACACTTTAGTCACTGTACAAACACTGATGCATGACTGTGCACAGGAGTTTTTAAAGCACCTAGCTTGAGACCCAGAGCACTTGGACATATTCTCTGGCCATATTCATTCCCCACAGCTGCATGGAGCCAGAGATGAAATCCAGAATCCCTATGCCACATAAAAATGCAAGAGGGAACATACACCAATGTTGTTTTGGAGATGCAAACATTGCTACAGTGAACAGTTCTTTCTGCAGCTGATCTTTCTCTCATGGAAGTGAAGCTTGATAGACAACAGGGTGGTGGGTCCCTAAGCAATCCTAGATGGCCACTAACCACGTACATAACCTTGGGAAATCACACCACTTTATTGTGCTTTTGTCTCTTCTTGTTTGTCTTGCCTGTCTGGAACGGCAAGTTTTAACATTATTAAAGTAGAGAGTGATTATCTCTTGATCTGTGTGTGTAATATTAGAATTCCATGCTGGAGTTCCCAAAGTTCTCTGCCAGGGCCACTAGGTGCTGCTGTAATATGAGTAATTAAAATAATAACTATTATTAAGGAAATTGCATATATTCTTTCTATGGACTGTTCCAAAAAACCTGAAAGTCAGAGAGAAAACTTAGTCTAAACCTGCATATTTTTTTAACTGTAAGAACCAAAAGAGTCCATTATTTACTTCACTAGTACCCAAAAGTTTTCCCCTTACCTATTGACACTTTGCAGAAAAAAGCTGTGAACACCTTCCACCTTTAAAAAATGCACTGAATAAATGCACTGCTTTTTTTCTATTTAGTTTCCAATTTTAAACCCAGTTTCAGCAGTTTGCTATGATGCGAGCTCCTCCAAAACACTATACTTCAAAACCCTTGCCAGCTACACAACTATGCACCTTATTTGTATACTATTTGAATGTGAACAGAAAGGCCAAGACCTCAGCATGGGAGAACATGACTTGAATTGCAAATAATTCAATAAATGCATGGTGATTTTACTGAGGCTCAGATTTTGTGTCTGTCACTTTTACAGTCTTCTAAGGAGGTTTCATCTTATTAAATGAAGTTGACTAGCCATAAACACAGTAAAAGATTAATAAGACTCCATATGAATCACAGCCACTAAATGCTTCTTGTCTGAGAGTATTAAAAAGTCTTTAGACAGCTGCCAGCTATAGCTCAGAGAGCTATATGACTAAAGTGCTATTTCTGAAAGTCTTGGAGTCAGTTCATCTAACTGGACTTCACAGTGGACAATCCAAAAGGCTATTTATATTTAAAAACAATTTGGCAAGTGTTGTTCATCAAACCAGTTTTCCAGACACAAAGACTCCACTTAATAATTTATTCTTGGATTTACTGCCCTTAAAATGAAGTTAAATGAAATTCTTTAGATCATCAGAAGAACAGGTCTGATAAGGCAGTTCTGAATTAATTAGAAGTGATGAACTTTTGCTGCCAGGCTATGTCAAGATCCAAAGTTAGCAGAGAAATGAAGTGACAAACACTGAGCACGTGTGGAAAAAAAAGTATCCAGAACACTGTATGAGAATTAGGACTTTATGGTAAAAATGGGACAGAACATTCATATTTTAAATAAATCCTTATTAAAAAGCATTTCAGGAAGGTGCAGTGGTGCCAACACAAACTAAAAATATATTTTATTCTTACCATTTGAGACTGGCTCCGTGGACAGCCATTGATATCTTCAACCTTTTCATTTGCTAAACAAAAACAGTGAGGGGAAAAGCAAAAGTAAACAATGAGATAAAACTTTCCTTTCCAACCCCTGGTCCATTTAAAAGAAAAAAAAAAAAAGCCCCAAACACCTAAAAATCAAAACAGAAAAAAAAAAAAATTAACCAGAAAAAAAACAGAAAAGGCACGGCAATAAAACGCAGAGTGTTTTGTTGACAGAGAACTCCTTTCTAAGTAAAGCTCAGTCATACAGTAACAACACTCTTGTTAGCAGCAGTTGCTTCCATATGCCAAATCATGCAAAGGGGGAAGTGCGAAGGAGGTCGCTGCTAATTCTTCAGCCCCTGCAAAATAACTGCTGACATGAAATCTTCCACAATTGTCTTTGCAGGGTCAGGATACAGTTTCAAGGCATCCCAGAAAGTATGAGCCACTCCAACTAACAAAATGCACACATGGGAGACATATGGTTTAATGGAGCATTCATTTCTGACAATTCAAAGTGTGTAAAATACAGTTCTGGCCATTTAAAGTATGGTTAAACAGCAACTTCCAAACATGCTCACATAAACATATTTTTTAATTAGGACAAGGATGAACCGCACAAATATCAGAGACATATGGACCCAGTCAAATTGTATTATTTAGGGCTCATCTTATTGTTAAATACATTCAGCTTGAATTATATATTCCCCCATGCAAGGAGTCAGCTCGCAGTGCTTCCCTCAGCCCTGGTCTTACCGATGATCTGGATGATTTCTGCTAGCAGAACTCCATCTGCAATGTCCTGTTGCAAATCCTTGATCAACCGCTTGTGGCCAGATTTTGCTAGGTAGTGATTAGCCCAGTCAGTGTAAATCTGCAGAGCAGAGCAGGAGGGCAAGGGGGAAAAAGGGGAAGAGAAGAAAAAAGACAATAGAGTTTTAAAACAAATGTTGGCTTACATAGCACAACTACTCTGGAACACATTCCCATTTAAGAAGTCAGCACCAAGGGAAACAATTTTAATGTGTTTTAGACTTTTTTTTTTTTTCCCCTTAACGGCCATGCCCCTCCCCCTGCCATCCTCTGTTTTATTTTAGCTTCAAATGATTCAGGCTGTTTCATGAGGGTTCAAACTTGCTGTTACCAAGCAAAATTCCCCTTATGACTGTAAAGGAAACTCCTGTCGTAAATCAATCACATCTACAGCAATTCCACCTCCCACCACATTTCTACCTCCACGCCCGCCCCGCCAACAACGTTCACGCTCTGGGGCTGCCCAAGAGAAAGTGATAGCAGAGATGTATGCCTGTGTTTGGGGAAGGATTAACTGGGCTGTCACTGGTGCTCCTGCGCCCCGTGATGCCTCTGTAACACTTTGTGCAGTAATCCCTGTGTCCCGGGTCGTTTGTCCCCTTGCCTGCAGTTCAGAGTGCTCTAATGTGCACCGAGGACACTGAGAACAGCAGATGTACAGCAGTCCTATCCCTGGAATTACAGTGTGTATATATTCTGGAAATATTCTGTGCCCTTTCTCTGCCTGAGGAGGGGTGGAGAACAAGGAGACTGAGCAGCACCAAACACTTAGCAACAGGCAGCACAAAACCAGCAGTTACCAATGAAAGGTTGAAAAGGGCCAGCTGAAGGACATCTTCCAAAAGAAGGGAGGAGAGGGGCGTGACGAGAGAGGCTGAAGGCATTTCATAAGGTGTGTCTGTACACAGAGCATCTGGTAACACCTACACGTGCACACACGCAGAACCAGGCTCACTTCGGGTGAGGTAAGAGGAACGGACACCTTCACCTGCACGCTGAAGGAAGAACGCACCCCGAGAGCGGCTCACACCACACTGGGGTGTCCCAGCACGCAGAGGGAGCTCATGCCAGGGGAGGTTGGCAGGGGGTGTCAGAAAGCAGCAGGGTATCTGTGGCCCTTGGCAGCCAGCCCTGGCTCCTTTTTGCAGAGTGTCTGTGACCTCCTTCCTCACTCTGGAAAACAGGATTTGTACAGAGCCTCCCGAACCTCCCACTGCTGTGGGATGATACCACTGAGAGACAGTACATATCTATGACAGCACCACTGTGTGAGTAAATGTAATAACTAAAAGCCTTTCTCTGCTGAGAATATTGTTTGAAAATGTTGAAACTGCACCTCTTTCATTAAAAAAAAAAAA
>VZTX01015266.1:196760-271542 GCA_013400915.1 Pardalotus punctatus
AAAAGAAGCGCTTACTTTACAAACATCCTTTTATTTAACCTCACAGACCCTTGGGAGGAAGGGGTCAGAATCCCATTTTGTGAAGAGAAAAACAGAGGCCAAAGCCATTAACTATTTGCTTATTTCATCAAGGAAAACTGTAGCAGAACCAGGGTGGGAAAACAGAGACAATTCCCAGTCCAGAGCCTAACCCAGAGAACCATCATCTGCTTTCCACCCCACAAAAGTATCATCACTTAGTCATGCTCACCTGCTAAGGAATCCTTTGCTACCTTGAGTACCTTTGCCACAGATTTTCACCCTCTTTATTAAAAGAGAGAAAAATATAACTTCTTTGGTCTATTCTATTTCTTCCCCCATTCTTGCACGTGGATCACCAGTTGGTTTGCCATAGCTTTCTTGACAATTTTAGAACCTTAAATAACTCCAGAGAATTAAATTTTGGAAGTGAATTCAGCTCTCCCATAGTCAAAGGATGCTGCTATTCAATGGGGCCTTTAATCTCCCTGCCGCACCCAGAAGTCCACTTGAGTCACCTGTGTTTTCACTCATTGATATTCTTTTTTCACTGTTACAGCTGAGTAACATAAAAGGCTCAATTAAAATATTTTTAAAGCAAACTGTAGATAAGAAAGTGTTTCTTCAACTGTATAACCATATGGAGTGAATGTGGGGTCTCTAAAGATTGTATGAGCACATACTTAAAAAAATATGAAACCATGATGATAAAGCACACATACCACACCCATAGCATCATATATTCCCTACTACTAGTATTTCAACTTCAGTCACTCTTAAAGTAATGGTTCAAAAATACTCTCTATTAATATAAGCAGAACTATTTTCTGTATTCCAATGAAACTGATCCACTGGAACATACAAAATTTAATACCACTAGAATTATTTTAGGTTAGTTTCATATTACAAATAAAAATACCAGGCATTTCCTTTTTCATTTGTGACACCCTCACATAATCGGGTGCATCAGTCCTAATTCTGACTACAATTTGAACTATCCTCCCACTAACCAGACAAGCAAATTTCAATATAGCAGCTGCTTTGCAAGTGTCTACTATTCAAAGAATGGACTTCACCAACCCATCCACTGCCTTCACAATTTTCTTTTCTCATTAATTTAAAAGTGATAACCATAAATAATGCAAACAGTATTTGGTAAGCTAAAAGCTGATTATCCACAGGATACCAAAATTTTTCTGATGGCCAGCATTTGATAGTCATGCAATGATATAAAAACAGTACTGGAAGGAGACAGTGTTAAAAAAGAGGAGGTTTTTCTTTTCAGAAGTATTCTAAAAAAATCAAGATGCCAAAGAGTTGTTGATGAAGACAATAT
The DNA here is from genome assembly GCA_013400915.1 of Pardalotus punctatus. NCBI lineage: Eukaryota > Metazoa > Chordata > Aves > Passeriformes > Pardalotidae > Pardalotus > Pardalotus punctatus. The sequence goes on from VZTX01015266.1 coordinate 198,115, forward strand.
AGCAAACCAACAACCAGTTGGCAGTGGAATGTCACGTTTTATTTCCTCTCTTTCTGTAGGAAATACCACTTGCTTCTGTTTCCCTCCCCTTCCCCATAGGATGCCTTTCTCATTCATCTCATTCTTCTGGGAACCCAGCTGGCAAGGAGTCTTGTGAAAACTGAAAAGCATGTAGATAGACACATGAAATTATAAGAATGTACACATGCCACTATAATATTTTTACATTAAATTCTCTGATGCAAATATAATGAGAAATAGAGACTCCCCCATTCACAGTTTTTAAGTATCAATGCACCTCACAAGTTTTATTTTTAACTCCTTGGGAAAATATAAAGCTCCAGTGTGCATCATCATTCACAACACTCAGTTATCAAAGGAGAAAACTCACAAAGAACAGAAGATAAAAAAATCAGTATCTTCATGCAAGTCTGCTTTTCCTGAGTGCTCCCCTTCCCCTGGGTGCAGAGCAGCTCTAAGGAGGAGCTGTGCATGCTCCCCCTCTTCTCAGAGCTAGCAACAGATCATGACATCTTCCATTAATCGTGCAGCAATGTTTCCCCAAAATCCTCTTATCTTAGATTTTTCTGTAATGAGGCTGTTTCAGAGATTAACACAGACGTGAGTGTTAGTCGTTGCAACACTTCCTCCCCTCCTCACTGCTCCAGTATGTGCTACAGCCACACACTGGGCCGGGCTGCTCACTTACTCATTTCCTCCCCCAGCTTCCTCTCCTACCACCCTGCTTTGCAGGCACGTCTGACCTGGGAGTATCCCGCTCCAAGGCTGGAGCTGACTGCGGGCAGCGAACGGGCCAGCCACTGTTGTTATCTGCCATGCGCTGGACCACTCTAGCAGCGGGACAGAGCAGAGCTGATGCTGTGTCTGTGTGGTCCCAGCCGCACGCCCGAGCCTGCGGATTTAACTGCCTGCAACACGAACCGGGATTCAGCCGGGCCATCCGAGCCCGGGCAGTCTGCTCGTGTCAGCCACGGTTTCCCCTAGCATTCCTCAACTGCTCGTCATGCTAACCTTCAACAGAGTAGAGGAAATAAACCCTGATACCCAAATATAGTTACGAACTTCACCTCGACACTTCACATGCAGCTACAAGGAGCAGAGTAGAGCTGCTTGGCAGGATCTGTAATGAAGCAAAATACTTCGTAATGCGGTAGCTTAATGAAGTGAAAAAGAGAGAGGATCTCACAGGTTACTGCCTTTTTAGATAATGTTTAATCACAAACCATGTAATATACATCAGGCGGTGATATAAAGCACTCTTTTAAAAACTAATATAGAAATGTTACCGCACCCGATCAATGCCAAGTGGGAAATGTCAGCTGGGTTTCAGAAGTGCAGTCAGCCTGATGTAATAACAATGCATGACACTTCGTCAGTGTCTTTCACTAGATCAGCTCAACATGCTTTCCAGGCATTAATGAGATCACTCCTTCTATTTATTATCTCTGTAGATGTGAGGAAACTGAGGCATAAAGGCTGCTTTTTGTTGTAGCTCACTCAAGAGCAAACAGCTGGGAACACAACCCAGATATTGTGCTGAAATAATTTCTCCTGTGAGCTTTTGTATCAGGTGGTTTTATAAAAAGGCTTGGTGATAAAATGCATATTCCAAGAATTTGGATCCTTCCTGGTAATTTTTTTTGTTTGCTACAGCATATAGAATCTCAGCTCTGAAAATGGTCTCCTGTTGCCATCAAGAAGATGGCTTTCCATTTGCCGCTGTCATTCCCTTATGTGCCAATGCTGCTGCTTGGGGAGAACAACAGTTGCTGCCAGTTGAGGCTCACTAAGACCTCATGACAGATTTCCATGCCATCTAGGAGCATAGGTTAATTTTCAAAAATATTTAAATATTTTTCCACTAAATGAAGAAGTGTCCTTACTAGATATGTGGAACTAACAGATAGAATCCCTTTCTCATCACTTGTCCTTTAAAATACTCTGTAGGAGACAACTGCATCCTCATTCTTTAGCATGGCAGATTTGAAATGCTGTCCTCCAGTGCTCACTGTCATGAGCACCTTTCAGGGTGGGGAGGCTTATTAAGGACTCCATTTCCCAAAAGGAATCTGTAGGCAACAGCAAGCTTCCCACAGACTTTTCTTTAGTGTTTATCTTGTGGCAAACAAGAAGTGGAGAAATGGAAGGAAAAGTTATCTATTACAAAAGAACAGAAAAAATACTGCTAGCAGTATACCTGGGTTGCAGTATTTCACAGCAATACACAATGCTACTTTTTGGCCAGTCAGGAATCTGTCTTTTATTCTATGTTTGCATTATATCAATACATTTCATAATTTTTTGTTTTCTTTATGAAAAACGGAGTAAAGGAAAATGAAGCTATTAAATACCCCCTAGACTAGAATTTTAACAGTCAGCCAAAGTGGAAATATGGCACTGTTAACTTAATAAAAGGGCTATGTGACTTTCTAGTGTAGTGAATTCACTCTGCTAAAATCTTGCCATTGAAGATAACTGATAGTTGATAGCGCTTAGAGCTTTTCACCCATGGACACTTTTTCAAATAGCGCTTGAAAAAGAAGGGATCGATGAGTTGTTTCTGTTGTTCCCCAGTATGTTAAAAATGGGCTGTAAAGGCTGTATATCTGTTGGCTGGGAGGTTTTCCAATGTGTGGCCTACCCTGGATGCTGAATACCCAACAGAGCCTACATAACAGTCCCAGAGTCCCTGTGAAGAGGATTTGCCGGAGGAGAGGGCACGACCACAACTTTATTTCAACTTAGCTATTCTTGGCTAATAAATTGTGGGTAGCAAAGCACGTGTTGGAGTGTCCCTGAAGCAGTTTGTATTTATGAAGAGAAGCTGGGCAACACAGTGATTAGTGTTAGAGTGGGGTGAGGAAATCAGATTGCAAAGAGATGCCTTTCTCCTTCCCACTGCCTGTACGTTAAGGAAAACTCAACTGGCAGGCAGGATCTGACCTTTTAAATATTTTCTTATTGAAGGTTATGCCTCTGGGATGCAAAAGAATAATTTATTAGTTTCAGTCCTCCACTTAGCAAGTAAAAAGGCTAACTTTGAAAACAATGGTTCACGTTTAGACTGCCAAAAGGGACAGATCAACCATTCAATTTATGTCTTGATTTAATTGACTATAGAAAATACCCTGCAACTCATTTGCTGTGAAGTAAATCTAGGGTCTGGGGGTGGCACTTTCTGTAACATTAAGCAAATTACATGAGAAAGAAAAATATTTACACAATTAAAAATATATAGCCAGAAAATGAAACTAGACAGAGTTAATTTATAGCAAGATGGAAGCCAATGAACTTTATTTAGCAAAATGAAATGAGTATTAAATGACATTCCACAAACCCTGTTTCTGAATCCCACTGAGCAAATGAGAACAATTATGAGTTAAGGAATAGAAACCACTTAGAGGGATACATGCCAATTAACCAAAATGTCAGAATCCCTGTAGTACGATTCTATTTTGTAAATAGCAGCATGTATCCATCAACACTACTCAGCAATTTACAGATAAAAACACAATTAAACAAAACTCCACTAATCCCAGCTAAGAAAATTAGTAGAAACAATACTCTTCAACAATCACTGGCAAGCTTTAGATGACTTACCCAACTTTAAGGGGCTGGTTTATATTTCCAAGTTTCACTTACAGTTTGTGATCTAATCACTGAAGTAACATTAGTACTGGCTTACTGTTCTCCCTTTCTACTCATTTCTTCCCAAATCCCAACTCAGAATTAATCTAACACGTATGTTTGAGGCCAATACTGACCAATGGCACGGGGCAATACTTTTGATGCTTCTGTGCCAGATGCAAGGTAACAGTATAAGCTTCTTTGAATATGTATTTGCATGTAAGGTTCACTGAGTAATTTGTATATTGGCCCAGATAAAAAAGCAACTGTTTATAGAATAAATTCATTTGTTCATACTCTGAAAAGAATCGTACTGACTTGCTTTACAGTTTAATCATATAATTTTGTTTATTGGCTTCAGTCTTGTGCAGTGGCAATAAAATGCCACTGGAAGGAGCCAGATATTCGTCCTGAAGCTGCAGGGACCCTGAACAGGCAAGCTGCCTCTCTACAGGCTTGTGCTGTGGGGAAGCGGTACTTGTCGAGGGAGCAACAGCACTGCAGTCACTGACACTGACCTCGAGCTTCTGAATTGTCAGGAGACAGTATTAAGTGCCACCCACACAAAGCAATCCTCCAAAGCAGTCAACCTTGAGACTTTCTGTTATAAATATGCCATATATTTTTTCATAAAACTTTGGAACTATTTCTTAGCTATAGATATGGAGATAGATAGATATGTATGTGTTTATACATATGTGTATAATCTTTAAAGTACATTTCAGCATCCATTTAGTGAAAGTAAAATACAGGACCTATTATTCAATGCAGCTTTTACATAAAACATTGTTTTAAACTAATATCTTGGATAATTTTATTACAGTAAGGAAGACCAGGATTACCCAGTGGGCATAAGAGTTACACCTACAGACACCACTTAGAAGGTGTCAACATTTTAGTTCAGGTAAGGAATGTGAATCTAAAGATGGTTTCTTATCACTTGGGGTCTCTCAAAGATCCTCTTCACATGAAAAAAGAAGAAAGATGTCCTTCAAGAGCATGCTGAATGCACTCAATTCAATCACCAGCATTTAGTCCAAGCAACAAAATGAGAACTAATAAGTAACCCTCCATCCCCCAATGTGTACCTTAGATGCTGGCTTCTCTGTACCGAACTGGGATGCTACAGAACAGCCCTTCCTGCTAAAGTGGACACAGGTGTATCCCAGAGGCGATGGGGGAGGGAGTCTGCGATAAGAAAGAGTTGCTGACGGTCCTGTGTGGTGGGACATACAAAGAGATGTCTCCGTGAGGTGCTGTGTTGCTACAGTAGTGACACATGAAAGAGCAGGACAAGCTTTGGTCTTGATAGTGGTGATGTGTGAAGAAAGCAATTTGATTTAAAGCACAGCGCTGGGATTCTCTAATACAAATAAATGAACTGAAATACATGAAAGTCCCTGTTTCTGCTGTGTGTGCACCCACACTAGATCATCATCCAAACCAGCCCAAAGCGATACATGGCTCTCTGTGACAGTTCCTGGCCAAAGAGATCTCCCTCAGAAGAAACATCTGACTCAGGAAGGAGCCCCGGTGCCTATCCAAATGAAGAAGGGTAAAAAGAAAACCATGCTTCTAGTTTTCTGGGCATCCAGGATAGCAGAGGCCGCATTTGTGTGAATCTCAGGTCTCATCTATGGCTTGTCACTGCCAGGATAAGTTTCATGACCAGTCTTGCATTCACTTTATTAAAGAAACTCACAGTAATTAGAGTTAAGTTTCCTGTAAAGGGAAAGATTAACTGAATTTGAACAGGTTTCCTTTATGACTCGCCAGTATAACAACACAGATGAATGAAGGACACTTCTACAATCTCAGACCTGAGTGGAAAGCATGAAATAATTTTGAGAACAAAAACATTATTGCTTTGCTGATTCATTTTTTGTTCACAAGCAAAAAGCCACTCTTACTATTAAACAGACCATTCTTGGGTGAACACCTGCCTCTGCAAATCAGTGATGGGGCTCCTCACATGGAGCTGAGAAGATTCCACTGTGAAACTGCTCCAGATTTTCCATCAAAGCTCATTTTAAGGATTTATAACTTGGACAGGGAGATTCTTTCCACACTGCAATTTGGCATTAAAGAACTTGGCCCAGGGATCAAAATAACTCTCTTTGCCAGCACTTCTTTTTATATGTGGAAAGGCAAATTTTTGATATATAAGGATGCAAAAATATTAAGACATACATTTGTTCCCTTCTTGTGAGAAAACAGTAGCAAGTAAACTGTAACTAACTTAAGAGTCTTCAGCACTTTTTGAGGCTTAGAAAACTAATTTGAATTGTGTGGTTTCCTCTCATGGAAGAATAGTTTTACAAATCAAACTAAACAAAATACACTGCACTTAAATTTACAATCAGCCAGCACAGTAAAGTTTATGTATGAAGTAAATTCTGTAAGTCAGTATTCTTCAACAGTGAAGAGGAGATTATAATCCTGTTGTAATTATGACAACAGAAGACTTTTCATCCCAAATGGGAATCAATGTTATAATCTCTCTCACTTCTTAATAAAAGACGTGTCTCATATCCACCTTCTGTAACACAGCCAGATTTGGAAGGGTCCTATTATGGAAATAAAAAGGTTGTAGATTCCTACTAAAAATGTTCGCAACACCCTTCCTTTCTATCAGAATAGGTGCCTGAATGCCTCTAGTGAATGCTTTGGCTGCACATCAGGAGAAGAGGCAATGTCTCACCAAGGGAGGCCCTTATGCCCTGGGGGCGTGAGTTCACTGCTCAGTCTGCAGTGTCCCATGCACACCTTCTACCACATATCCAAACTTTTGGTTCTCCTACACCCTTCTGTGGGACTGCAGCACCCCCCAAACAGGCCCAAAGTTACGGGATTCATGACTCAATTTTTTTCAGGCATGATTTACCTCTGAAGACAATTAAAAACCCCTGCTTTTATGACACAGAATGGTGCTTTTGTGTTTGAGGTTTGTTCTCTGGGTCCTCCTGACTGCCTTGTACACAGGGCACCCAGTGCTCTCTTCTTCAAGGGACTGCTTTCCACATCTGCAACTCTTCACTCACTGTCCTGTATTTTCTTTTAAAATACACAATCTGGTGATACCCTGTCTCTTGGATGACAGACTAGAAATGAAGGATAAGGACTGACTAACTCACTTTAAAGGGCCACTGCCTGTAAATTTAATTAAATCCATATCTTCCACCTCCCACACAATCACCCCTTGGGACTAAAGGCTTCTGTAAAGGATTAGGAAGGGGATACTCTCATTGCAGCCACACCACTATACAGAAAATAATTCAAGATTTGGGAAGTTGTGAGCAGGAAGCAGATGAGGAAGAAAGGGACTCACTGAAAACACAAACAAATAACTCTGCTGGCTAGAGATTATAGTATTCATTTTGGACAGAGGCCATTGTGCTCCAGCCTTTCCTTCCAAGAGCCTTTCTGTATTCTGTCCTACTAATGTAAGTAAGAAACAGAAATGATCCACTAAAAGAAGCATCATGTCTCCTCTCAAATGAGTCCCTAATGCAGCTGCTTACCACCTTATGTCCCCTGCCATGTCAGGCTCCGTTGTTTTCTCGGACTGTGGTGCTCTACAGCACTAATGGCACCAGCAGCTCTGAGAAGGCTGGCACTGTAGGAGAGCCCACACAACACTTTAATTGTTCAGGGGCATATGGAGTATTACTCTGGGGACTGCTGTTGACACCCCTCCATTTAGTCTACTTTCTTAGAACAAGAAAAAACATTTTTTTCTGACCTTTCCCATTAACCTCCTAACTCCCTGGAAAAGTAAGAATAAATATAACTTAAACATGCTAGGGGTTTTTTGTTTGTTTGTTTGTTTGTTTTGTTGTTTTTGTTGTTGTTATTTTAAACAGGAAATACTTATTGCTGATGAATAATAAATATTTCATTCTGAAGCACTGGCTAGTTTTTTTTTACCCCAGCTCTAAATTGTGTTAAAGTAGGCAGGTGCTTATTTCACCTGCCCTTTAAATAAACCTTGCTGGCAAGGTACTTGACTCGCTGAAGCCAACGCAGCTTCTGAGCATTCTCAGAGGTACAATTGCATGTCTGTACAGATCCTTAATGTAAAAACCTGGAATGGCTATGGATGGAATATGAGCACTGCCAAAATAGACAGCTGCTGAGTGGGAGTTCTGAGGATGAGAATGATGGATATAGACACCTACAATGCAAGTGAGAAAGGTCACAGGAACATAAATTCTTTGGGGGAGGAGGGAAGGTCATATTTCAGGAATTACTGTACCAAGGATATCCTCTGTTAAAAGTCCAACCATTTCCTACATAGTGCATAAGTATGGAACAGAACAGTCCTTAAAACAAGTTTTTTCCTTAAATTCGTATGTTCTTTGAAGGTCCCTGATAACAGGGGATTACATTTTTTTTTTTTTTTAAATAACACTGACTTTCACTCATTTTGATGTAAACGTAAGGACAAATGCTTTGGAGGAGCTTCCTGAGAACATAAAGAACCCTAATGCATTTTCTTAAAAAAGAATTTATACATGAGGGAACTTCAAGTTGGAGTGGAAAATTAAGTTTGAAATTTTATGAAACTGGTATACCTCTCAAGTTGTTCAGTCCCACAGAGAAGCTTCTCAAACATTGCACCAGATGGCTTTGTTCTCACCTTCCCTGGACAGTTTAATGTTACATCACTATCAAGAATAAAATCCCATACTTACACCAACGTATCATTTTATGTTACTGTCATTACCCTGTTACAGGTTATAATGGTATTGGCATTATCTGCCTAATAATTATTCTTGAGTCACAGCAGTAAAACTCTTTTAAGTCTCAAGCTCTGATCTAGAGTCTGCTAAACTACTTAAGTTTCATCTGTCCCTTTGACTGAAAAAAAGATGTTCCATACATTAAAGAAGAATGAAAGTGGGCAGATGGATTCTCTAGTCTGTGGTTTTACAGTAAAACAATCCCATCTCAGCTAGATAAATTAAATGCCCCTCTCCATAATGTATTTATATATATATATATACACACACACACATATATATATTTATATTGTAGATGAATGTACTGTATTCCTTCAAATCCACAGAAGCATTCTCTTATAAGCAATTGTTTATACCACAGTGCAAAATAGGTGACTTTGTTACACGTCAAACAAGCTTGCAGGATTTGAATCCCTAAGGTACACTCTAAAATGTCTGAAAACACTGCAGCAAAATATGTATTTTAGCAAGCAAATGATTAAGTGTATCGTATTGTAAGCCATTAAAAAAGTATTACATCCTAAAAATGGTATTTAGAATACTCACAGTGATATTCAGTGGTACAATACATTTCTGTAAATAATTATCTTAAGAACAATATATTTCAATTAATTGTGTTAACATGCTCCTGTTTCCAATCACACAACAGCTGCAGTGATACAGAGGGCACAAGACAATACTGCATTATCAACCTTGAGATGATGTTCGACCAACAAACTGCCCAGAGAGTAAGGAACCCATCTGAAAGTACCTGCCGTGAAGCAAAGGCTATTTAAAAACAACAGCATGCATGTGTATTTGCATATTGTCCATTCTTTGCAAAACAAATTACAAGTTTACTGGGCATTCCAGTTCACATGAGATTCACATATGTCCTGCAGCAGTTACTAGGTAAAACTTATTTTTAAAAAAGCACAAAGCCAGAAAACCTAGAGTGTGTATTTGGATGGACTGACCCTAAAGACACAGGAAGAAAGCCAAGAATTGAGAAAATTTCTTAAATCCACAGGTAGATAGCACAGTTATCATCTAATTGTTTTAGTTATATATATTCCAGTTGTTGAATATACACTACATAAGCAGAGTTCATGAAGAATCTAGCAATTAAATGAATAGCAAAATCATGTGAAGAGAGGCAAAAAACATTAGAGAAGGCATGATGTTGAAGCACAACGTGTACAGTTGTGCAAATCCTCAGCTATGTACACACCCATCTTGGTGCCCTTCATGGGAACGGGCAGTGAAAACACCTCAAAGTAGCTGCGGTTTGCTCAGTTTCTTACATCGTTTTTTTCAACTGACCAGACCATCTGACTTTGGCACAAGTGAAGTTTTTTTTTTTGTGGAAAGCTGTCAGAATCAGCATTTGCAGGGAAACCCAAACACTTCTAAACAAACTTCATATATTTATTCACTTGAAGTCAGGGGCAGAACAAAGAGCTTAAAGCAACAAACTTTTTTTTTTCCCCTCCCCCCCCGCCCTTGCCTGTTTTCAGTGTTCCATGAAAGCATTTATAAAGTCACTTTAGTCTGTTCTCTGTTCCTGGCTGGAAGGAGCTGGCCTCTTGCCTCCTGTCACTGTGATTGCAGAGTTTTTAGAGAGCCATGACAGACACAACATGGCCTAGTCCACTCCAAGCCCACCCATGGTCCCTCGAAAAAGAAATGCTCTCGTAAACCCAGAGGCAGTTCATGTGGATCCAGGATCTTCTGTATTCACCTCTCCTGTGTAAGCTGATTGAAAATCCTCTGTCCTTTAAAACAACCTTCCAAAATTAGCGTTTATCCTATTTTTTTCCTTCTGTACCTATGAGCTTTTACTGATGCTTCTACTTTCTAGCACCATCATCTTTGAGCTTTAAGATGCCCTTTAATCTTACTGTCTACAGTCATCTTTGGGAAGAGTAAATTGCCCTCAGCCTGAAGAGGGCAAAGAAAGAAACTATTTCCATATAATTACTTCTCCTCTTTTTGCACGACAGATCATTTTTGCCATCACTTCTTGTCACATTCTTGACAGACCCTGTATATGGTTTTACCTTGAAGCCAGAACATGAGTGGCTGTCAAAAACTTTGATGGCCTCCAAACATCTTCCTGCAGAACTGTTTTGTCTTCTGTATAGCCATGGAAACCAGCTTACAGTAAGCATTTTTTCAACTACTTTTCACAGATGCCTTAAAAACAGTCCACTGATTCATGTAGGTCTGCTGTATGATGCATTGTAAATCTTAACATAAGGAGTGAATATTTCATATGATATCAAATATGGAGAACTAAGGATGAAAACTATTAGGAAAGAAGATAGTCTTTCAGAAAATATCTGATATCATAGTTTTCATCACTGCTTTTTCCCGTAAGAGAGAAGGTTTATATATTCTGTCTCTGTGAAGATACCTCTAAATTAAGAGATAAGGTATATCTCTAAGAGACAGCTAGGCATAGAGTTTTGCTAGGAGCAAAAGCAAATGCAAGACTTTCAGGGATTCAAATAAATTTGGCAGGATGACTTTGTGAAAATTGTTTTTGTTGAGGTGTTGGATAAATAAAAGTGGGCTGACTAGAAGAAGCGGAGACAAAACTCAGGGTCAAAAAAATCACTGCAGAAAAACCCCCCAAAATCACAGAATAACCTGAATAGTATCAATGTGCAGAATAACTAAACATTTCATGCTAAGATTATGGCTAAAATAATCTTGGATATAGGCAAGGAGATTGGCCTGGATTATTTAGATATTTTCCCTTTTAAAATGGAAAGGTCTCCTAAGTTCATGTAAGGTAGAAAATGGGATTAAAAAATTCGTCATTTTTTCCTTTTGCTGGGAATATCCTCCCAAAATCTGAATTTTTTACTAGCTATTCAAGCCAAAGGGTTAGGAATGTGATTCAGTAAATCTGTTTACTAGCAGGATACCCAATGTCACGGCATCAAGTACAAGCAAGATCCTCTTCACTTCCTTCACGAAGATCCAACTGCAGCATATACTGATGCAAAAAATAAATAGCATTCCTCTGCTCACAAAGGAGTTAGAACACATTCATCTGTTTTCATCTAGATCTTTCATTACAGTTTCTGGGGTTTGGCCTCCTCCTACCTGTACCACAAGAAAGCAGAAATATCTCCACTGAAGACAACACATAAACAGAAGAATTGTTGCATTTAGGGTAAGAAGTAGGGCCTGGAGCTAAACAAACAAACAAACCAACCAGCCACATCCCCCCTTGGCACTGCTGAGCAAATTGAAGTGTTCATCACAGCTTATTGTAGGCTTATGGTACTAATGAGTATCTGATGCTCTGTCTTGTTTGCAGATACTTAGAAAGCTGGCTTGCTCTGTGTTGGATCAATTGCTTCACTAATGCCATTCAGAACTTTGTTCTGCCCTAATCCTTTTTCATGTGGAATTAGGTGGAATGAACTGCTTTCTCCAACACTGTCATCTTTGCCAGGCATCCAGATCAGTTCAAGGCAGGCAGAGGAAGCCCAGCATTCCCAGAAGCACAGCAAGAGCCGAGCAGGGAGCTCTGGGGACGGGGGATTCACTGAGGCCACAGGGTGAGGGCAGGACGTGCTGTGACCAACCCTGGTGGAGCAGGAGCATCACATCACCCCCGGCCCCCACAGCAGGCGAGTCACTCATCCCACAGCTCAGTGACACACAGGGTGCAGGAGGGCACTGACAGATGGCATTCACACAGGAAGAGACTTAGGGAAAAGCAGGGCTGCATCCAACAATGGCACTCACTCCCAGCTCAGTTCTGTGACCCTCCCACACCTGAGGGGCTCAGAGCAATAAATGCACCAACTAATTGCAACAGAATATATCAAGTAATATATAGTAACCTTGCATAACTATGCTGCAATATTTCTGATTTTTGCATATTTGATTGTATTTAATTTACTTATATATATATTTATTATATTTAATTTACTTGTGCTTATATGCATAGCCCATACCAGTTTGTCTGATATGGAAATAAATATGGCTGATCACTTGAAGTTGGTAGTATTTAGGAAGCGGATATTTTCATCCAAAATGCAGGCATCTAGCCTGGGGTAGGCATCTAGGCTCCATCAACAGTGTGTACCAAGAGAAACAGGAAACTGTGAAGCAGTTTAACCCAAGCAGAACAGGAGTCTAATACAAGAAGAATGAATTTCTCTCTGAAGTTAAATTCCTATTTTTTTAGAGGACAAAAACTAGTGAGACTAATCCCACATGTAGTTCATTACTATCTTTAAACTCAAATTTTGTGGTTGACTCTGGAACATCTGGTTGAAAAGGTGGAATAGGAGGGTCCGTAGAAAAAGTGCATAGCAGATACCGTTCCTCACATTTTTAATTTTAGTGAAATCATTGCTAATTTATCTGTTGATTTCTACTGGAGCAAGACTGAATGGAGCACATCTGCTCTGTATTGACTTGCTCCTGCAAAGGGACAGCAGGAATTTGCAAAGCAGGAGCTTGTGGAGACGCAAGTATTCCAGGAGGGCCACATTCCTGGAATATGGATATGGATAAACATCTGCATCTCACTATCCCACCATCTCCTTTTTGTTTTTCTACCTGCACAATCAGAAAGTATCCCAGGCCTGGCACATATTGCTACAAACAAGCTGATCACACATTCAGATAAGTGTACATGTATTTAGTAGGAATTGAAGGCTAGAAATGAAAATACAGAAAAAAATATATATATGTATCTTATATGTATATATATATATATATGTGTATACACACACATATATAAAATATTTTATGTATTTCTATATATATACATAAATATAGATATTAAATATATTTTATATATTTAGTTATAGATATATGTATCTAAGCAGACACCTAATAATTTGACAGAGTATAGAAATGCAGACAGCTGCTTCTAGCAAATTTGGTTTATTCCATCTATGGGAATAGAAAAAACTAAATATGAGAAATAAAATAACAGCAGTAACTTACTCTAGAGCTATCCATCCTTTCAATATAAAAATATAAACATGTCAAGCACTATTAATACATTTATATGATATACACAGAGCACATACATATGAACACAATAAATTGCATTCATTCCCCTGTGATCCTGAGCCAGTGCTGTATCAGGCCAATATTTTGGCATGAATTAATGTAGCCTTACAAACGCTTCACCTTGTGCCAGCTGACTAAACTGTCCTACAGCTCTCAGGAATGAAGGGGCTGAAGCTGTCCCGTTACAGCTGCTGTCCCGTTACAGCTGCTGTCCCTCACCCCCAGCAGTCACAGCTCTCCCCAGCCCACAGCCCCAGTGTCGCCCAGCAGGGCCCTCATCGCGATCTTGTCTGGGGAGAGCGCGGCTCTGAATCCTCCCAAGGCTGACCTAAACTGCATGTATCATTACTCAACCAGCTATACAATAATGCAACCTTCAGAGTCCCAGGAAAGGGTCATATTTCGATGTGGTGTTTTGAGTTCCATTTAAACAGCCCACACATACAGAACTAAAGCTGGTGGTGAGCTTTATTTTAATGTAAATCCTTGGTGAGGGAAAGGGAAGGGAATTATCAGTGTGATAAGCCATGATCAATTCAAATATCAACGACAACTTTTTGAACAAATCAATAATTTAGTGAGAGAAGTGTTCCCAGCCTGGTTTCCTAGAATATTTGCTTCTAGGCACACATTTTACTTACACAAGGAAAAACTGCAACGAGCATTTAAAAATTACGGCCTTTGTAGACAAACAGGAACTGTAGGATTCTTGCTGTGCGTTCGTTTGTTACATTGTGTAAAAGAAAACTGCATGTGATTTGGTTTTTTTTTTCTTGAAAGAGTCACTCAAATGTCTAAAGTGAAAACTGGAAGGAGTATGATAAAAACCACTTTTAGGCAGCATTCTACACCATTATGGGAGTGCTGTGTCTTCTTGACTTGGATTTTTGGCAGAAAGAATTTGTAAAGGTTTTTTTGTAAAATCTGTACTCCATGTATAATTTCAGTTGCAGGGTGTTTCACATGCAGTAAGAACGACACTGGATTGCTGACAGCCAAGGAGAAGCAGGCTATATTGACATCCTCTTACACTGTCCACTAAAGGGTCTCAGATTGCAGCAAAGAATGGCACTACCATCGCAGGACATACCAGCAGGTAACTTCCTGCTGACTTCTGTTGATGGGCAGCTGTAACCCTCTTCCTGCCTCAACTTTCTTTTGAAATCATTGTCATCCCCTGTACAGCAGCAATTCCACTTGTTGACAGACTCCCATTCTCCTGACTGTCCCCACACTCTCATTCACTGTTGCTTCAAGGGCACTTTTGGTCAGATAATTTTCCACTTCAAAGTCACCACAAAACTTTATTAACTCTAAAGGGACTCTTTCAAGCAAAGCTTTATGTAAATAAAATATGTGGCATGCATAAGAAAGCCAGAGCCACAGTGCATTCTAAGCAGGTGCCTTAAGCCAAGAGCATGTATTTGCCCTTGAAGCTTAAACAATCCAGATATAATTAATGACATCCTATTAAAAAATCTATTTCATTTTCAATGTGAAACATTTCTTTTTGCATCACATCAGAACAAGTATAAAATGAGATCATCAACTTTCTTCCACGAGGCTAAAAGAATTAATGGCAAATATAATACACAAATGGCATATGAATAAATCTGTTACAAACCTCCCAGAACATACTGCAAGCCAGAATCTTAAAGTTGACATTAAAATTTAGAAGAGCACCTGATTCGCTGCTTGGAAAAAGTCAATATGAATATAGAGCAGCCAGAGAAAGAAAAACTGTCCCAAACAGATCAGAATTTGAAGCAAGAAATCAGACTCACATGATGAAAGGATCACTGTAAAATCACCTGATCTCTGATTCTGAAGTATCACAATAGAATGTGTGTAATAGGAAACATATTTGATATTTGCATATTGGCAATAGGTTTTCAACAGTCCTGCATTATGTTTTTAACAGCAAAACAATAAAAACACTGATAATCAGTACAAGGTTTTTAAAGTTTTCTGTTTCAAAATCTTTCCTGGCTTACATGTGTAGTTGCTATCAACTAACAGGGAAGAAAGTTTTGCCATTAGGCAGAGACAGAC
This sequence comes from Pardalotus punctatus, assembly GCA_013400915.1. Taxonomy (NCBI): domain Eukaryota; kingdom Metazoa; phylum Chordata; class Aves; order Passeriformes; family Pardalotidae; genus Pardalotus; species Pardalotus punctatus. The sequence goes on from VZTX01015266.1 coordinate 213,585, forward strand.
CCCGGTCTACTTTTCCTTCTCTGTATTCCTTATTACTGTGATGCTATTCCATTTGGTATCATGAAAATCAGCAAGTCCCTGCAGACATATAGGGCACTGTTGTGCTAGACAGTGATCATCTATAAATTAATTTTGAGTTAATATTTTCCTATGCCAGAAGTAATTGTTAATAATAGTGAGAAATTTAATGTTTAATACATTGGAATGCATAATCCACTACCAATTATACAGAGGACTGAAATTCATTTCTCTGGTCCTATATATTGAGTACTCCATACATGGACTTTAACATTGATTGTGCAAATTTTACAATATTAGGAAATGATGGAAATTTCCAAATCCTTAAGGAAAGTGCCGCAGACAGGGAGATGAAAACCAAAACAAATGAAAACTTTAATGTCTACAATGAAACAAAGAAGAAAGAAAGACTCATGAAAAGAGTGAGAGGCATAAGCATTGTAAAATGTTTTCCAAGGAAAAATTCTAGAAAAAAATGTGAAAAACCTTCAAACTGGCAAGCTGATCTATCAACTAAAAAGCCTTCCTCAGTCTTTGAACTTGTTCACAGGTCTGCCTGTTTAACTTGCTACCAAAATAGACAGGCCATGGTGCTTGAGAGTCTCAAATACCATGGCATGTTCAAATACAGAAAAAAATATAATATTATTTTCATTGGTTATGAAGAAATATGTGCTGTATAGGTAATAACAGGTGAATATGTTATTTTTATTTTCTCAAAATATGATGGAAATCCAAAGTATGGCAGCATTTTTACTGATCTGAAAATCCTGCTCTAGAAATACCAGGAATATATTATATTGGTGACCCTCACTTAACTTAGACTCATGAAACTGTAATATCATCAAAATACCTGACAATTAAGGGGAAAAAAGCCTTAAAAATGCATTAACCAGAACTGAAAAAAAAAATTTAAAATAGCATGTGTACATGGGTAAGAAAAGCAACATCTCGTCCCACCCACACCACCAGCTTCACAGTTCAGTAAGAAAACAAATCAGAACAGGGGGAGGAAACTAGGCCACTATGCCAGGAATGTGTTTTTGATGAAAAAATTAGTCCTGTTTTATACAATGGCCACATTCAAATACCTCAAAGCAGGCCAGATGTTGGTTGGAGCAAACTAATAACACTCTGTATGTGCTTTTAGCCTACTCTGCCTCTCATCCTATCAGCCATTTGTCCCAAAAGCCTCCACAGTGCATCAATCAGCTCCTGACTGGAAGAGATTCCTCCCACAGCTGAAAGACACATCTCCTGAAGCAGCTGCTGCTGCTGCTACACAGCTCCTGAGCCCTTCTCACCACCAACAGCACTCTGCACTGGCAGCAGAACAGCGTTAATTTAAGGGCAGGACACAAATCCTCTGCCTGCAAACCTGGGGAGCCATCTGAACGTGCTCAGCTCATCCACGCGTTCCCGAGAACAGCCGGCGCCTTTTGAGCATCGAGCTCTGTCTTTCATTCATTTTAACTGTGTGGAAGCTGAAGGCAAAGGAGAGCCCGAGCTGCAGTGAGAGGAGCTTGCCAGCTCAGCTTAGGCAGCCCTCTGAGATGCACTGAGCTGACAGAAGGAGGAGAGGTGCTGGGGGGGAGCAAAACAGCAAACAGAGCCTGGGGAAAGCTCACAGCATTTGGGTAATGGTAGCATCCTATTTTCAAAGTAAAACTTCAGGAATATATGCTAAAATCACTGAAAAAAATAACTAACATGGGAGGAAACACATTTGGTGCGGATTACATTCTTTCTTTTCTGCCAGCTTATACAGTCTTACATGAGCTCCAAATTCTTTCCTCAGCATATTATAGTGCAAATCAAGATTTTTAAAATGCTGACAAAAATAAAAGCGCGGTATTTTATCTCCCAAAGAAGAACAAGCGACAGTCTACAACATCTCAGCTTAGTAAGGAGAAGGAAAATTGTTAATGAAACTAAATCCACTTCAAACATCTGAAATTTACACATTAAAAAATTACCTCTGCCTCCCAGTAGCCTGCCCAATCTCTGCAATTTCACCATCAAGTCCTTTTCTTTTGGCACCTGTTATGCTCCCCAAATGGCTGTTAGAGCCAGTGCAGCCACATTAATGAAGAGAAACATCTAGACAGCTTCAACTAGCACACTGCCCCTGAAATGCATTTCAGAAATAACAGCAGCTGTAATGATTTAAACTATAACACTCCCCCATCGCAGGGATTCAAAAATATTCTAGAGCAGCTAAACAAAGTACTTGTGTATGTTACTAATTAAAATACTGCAGCATCAAGAAGTCCTCCTACACTCCAGGATCTTCAGTGCAGCTAAATAAATAAGGAATAAAAAGTATTTCTTGTTTTTGATAGTATAAGATCCATCTACAAGAGGGGACATTGCAGACTGATAGAAAAAGACATCTTTAGGAGAACACCAGACACGCCTGCTCTGTCAGTGCAGGTACACTCTAATAAACTGTATCATCCTGGAAATACTCTTAAGGGTCAATGTCCTGTCCCTCCAGGAGTGAATCCGCATGTCAAAGTCAAGATGCGGAAGTAGTGAGTGAGGTCACTGGAATGGGGAGTCTGCCTTGCCAAGGACAGCCCCATGTGGCCATGCACGGGGCACTAACTCAGGTGACGGGAGTAGACAACATTCACTGCACATCACCAGCACACGGAACATCAGCTTTACTTTAGGCATTACACTCAACATGCTTTAAGACTCAAGTCATACAGGCTCAGTCAAGACTTTATAGCTTACTTGGCCTGCTTAGGAGGCAGTTTTCAGTATTAATATGATAAATATAAGAAAACGCCAAATGGTTTACATCTTATTTTCTGCACAGTCCAAGAAATCCTCCTCTTGGTCCATGTTGATATTGGATGGAAGCTAGTTCATACCTATTTTGTTGGAACTTAAGTGTATAATGTATTCTAGCTAAAAGGCTTCTACTTACATTTTTTTTCTATTTCTCACAGGAATAATCACCATGTATTCTTTAGCACATTAATCTTCTCAAATGATCTGCCCAATATAATTTATGTTTTGCCTCACTTCTTTTGGATTAATTTTCAACTCTGTTTAAATGGTATTTTGCCCTCTTGAGAAAGACTGCCCAGAGTTTTTCCAATCATGCTCCTCATCTTTTGAAATTTCACTCTTCAAATCCTCATATCATGAGTGGCTTGGCACTGAAAGTAGTTTAATTATGATTTGAAAATATTGGCAATTGAAGTCAGAATGGGGTTTGATTCACATCAGTATGTCATCTAATTAAAAATATATCTTATTTTACAGTCTGTCACCAAAAAGTAACATACTGGAATTCTGCTGAACACTCTGTTAAGCCAATGCCACAAAGGCAAGGGGGAAAAAGCCAAAGAACAACTTCATTCTTTCTTAAACAGTAAGCTTCCTGAAAAAGAAACTTCTGAAGCTGTTGAACTCTGAAAAAAATCTTCCTCTTCCATAGCAGTGGCTGCCTGTCCTAGATCTAAAGGACCAGCTGGTTCACCATCCAAGAAATCACCACCAATGAAGCTGTTTATCAACAACATGAAAAGAAAAAGCCTATCAACTCTTTCTTTCTTAAATGAATTATTAGGATGAATTATTTTGTGAAGGAGAGAGCTCCAGTTGCCTGGAGAATGGCTGCCTGAAATGAACTGCTTCAGAAAGACCTAAATTCTTTCACAGATTTGTCCTTTAAAGCACCTCCCTTCCCTCCAACCCAGCTGTTCATCCTTGCAGCTCTTCCATACTTCTGAATTAAGAGACATGCTGTGACTGGTACTTTTGACTTTCTGCTAATAGACAGAAAACTGTGAAAACTGCATCCTCTTTTCCTCCAGCAGGTAGGAGGTGGGAAGTGGAGGTGAGGCCCTGGGCAAAGTGAGACAAATGTGTGTGAAGAGCAGAGGAGTAAGAAAAATGCAAAGCAACAAGAAAAAGGAATCACAGTCACTCTTCAGCAAGTGTTAGGCACCAGCAAGTGTTAAAAAAGGGCATCTAGGAAACAAAGTAAGAATTGGGCAAAAACTGTGATTTAAATAGCCTTAAGGGAGCTTTTATTTTCTGCAGCTCTTCCCCTTTCCTTACAAGATGCGATCCCAGTGGTGTTTTATGCAGACAGCTCTGTGAGCTACCCTATTTTTACACTCTTCTGAATCACTACTATCTACATGCAGATCCAAACGAATCCCAACAGGGGCCTCAAGATCCTCTTGAAAATGCACAGTTTACAAAAGAAAATGTTTGCAATATTCACACAGTGAATGGGGTTAACTGAAAGGCAAATTATTAATGACTTATGCACAAACTTAGTAGTAGTAGTAGTCAAAATACTCTGCTGTGTAAAATCAACATCTGCCTTTTCTGAGGGGAAAATAAACTGCCTCTACAATACAACAAGGTGGTAAAGGAAGTGTGCACGTATTCTGCTCCCAGTATTTGGCGTTAGAGGTTGGTCTCTATAGCCAGGTGTACTGACCACTCACAAGTGAAGGCAAGTACTATGCAAAGGGGAAAAGTTTTACGGTGTTTTGATCTCTATGGATATGTGGCCATAGTGCAAAGCACTTGATTATTATTGTGTTAGTAGAGAAATAGGTGGGTGAACCAGATTTATATTTAATTAGGAAATAGTGTCAAGACTATGCCTGAAGCCACTGAAAAGATTATCCATACAGTGATTTTTTTTTTTAATGGCATTTTTTTCCCTCAAAAATTTTAAAAGCAACATGACTAAGAATCCTATAAAGCCTAACTAGGACTTCAATCTGATGTTTGGAAAAATCTACTCATCCTTTTTGTTTGATTGTGGAATGTTCTTATCACCTCAATGGAGAAACTCCATTGATGGTATAAAGAAGGGTCCTGTGCTTGGTGGGTGAGGTAGCAAACCCTAGGAGCAGGGACATGGCACTTCCCTGAGCAGCAGTGCCAGTTCAGCAAACTGGAATGCTTCTGAGTCCTGTGCGGCTCAGGTGACAGCAGCCAGGCACCAAGGGGAGCCACAGTTAATGCCATCACAGTCTTTTGTGCCTCAGACTGCCTTCTGGTTTTTGTACAGTTCAGTCTCCAGTTCAATAATGATTCTTAGCAATTTCTTAATTTACCTAAATATCATGGGCTCTGAGGATATTTATTCTGCCAAATTAGGTTTCCCAAAACTTAGTTTTGACTGCTTCCTTTTCCACTCCTGGTATGGCCCTGCTGTAAAGGGGTAAGATCAACACAGTAACTTCATTCTCACCTGTGGCACTTCTGACCTCTTATCCAAGTTTCAAGATCCCTTTTTTTCCCCCTCACTTACCCATTTCTTTAGCCATAGCTTTCTCCTAAACTCAGTTTCCCTTCTCAGCAGAGCTCTAAACTACAACCCCTTTATTAGTTCACTGATGCTGTTTCCCCAAATGACACCCAGGCCTGAGGAAGATAAATCCTGTTGCTCAGGCAGAGACTTAATTTTCTCAGTGCCCATGTCCGGTATTACCGTCACCTCTGATTGCTGGGAACAGCAAGCCCAAGGACTGGATTGTGTTCAGTGCAAGTATAATTATGGGTGGTTTATTTTCTAATCTCCAAGTTTAGAAAGCTTGTGTGAACTGAGACCTTCCAATGCTCACATCCTGTTCAAATTTCAGAAGATTTTTCACAGGGAAGGAGTGAAAAGCATTTTGCTGACTCGCCAGCATTCCCTTGCCAAATTTGAAGACTCTGCCCTGAAATAGCGTTGTCATAGCTTCATAGCGAAAGTCATAAGACTCTCCTCATTTTATCCAGCACCACACTGCCTATCTCCACTTCATCTTCATTCTTTGAAATAAATAAAATATAGTTTGATATTCTTCTTAAACTTCTGATTAAAGCAAATACTTGCCTTAAAAGTATTAGCCCATATATTTAAAGTTGTCAAAACTGTAAATACCTGAAAACAAGGCCCTGTGATAAAACGAGATGATCCATCATTCTTACATCTTTTAATATATCTGGTAGATTGCACTGAATTTCATTGAGCCCTAGATGCTAGGTCCCTAAATCACTCTGAAAATTTGCTCACAAGTGTCACTTCAGCTTTATTTCTCTTGGGAGGTTTTATGGCCTATCTGGGGAAGGTTGACTATCTCCTCCCTGGAAATAAAGAGACAGATTACAGGCTTCTTGTCTCCTTTCTGCAGTCTACTTCAAAGGGTGGATATCACTAAACTGTAAAGTCAGTGAGAGACTCCAGTCTCTTGGAAAGCCCCTCAGAAACCCCTCGTATCCACCCTAGGACAGTTGTGTGCAGAACTCAGCGAGCCTACACGATCGGATGGCTCACCTCCAGAACCTGACTGTTAACTGCAGCGTGCGCATCGTCTGTTTGCAGCTAAAACCTCTGCCGGAAATGGAACCAGAATTAAAATCCACTATATAAGAATGGTCCAGTGTGCTAATTAGCTGGCTGGAAGGAGAAACAATAATAAATAAGCCATTGAGTCAGAAGCCAGATGTGGCAGAAGCACCGTGCAGCTGCTGGGCAGGCTCAGCAAAGGCCCTGGGCAGCCCAGGACTCTGAGCTGGAGGAAACTGCACCCCCCTTTGCTCTGGGGTCTCTGGCATGGACATCATAGCACTCAGAAATGGGGCAACACAGTCCCAAAGTACAATCCACAGTTCAGCAATGTTATTTTAGTAATTGTTTTAAGCATTTAACATGTACGGTGTGCTGGTTTTTTCCATCCAAAATACAAGTTATAATTTTCTGTCAGTCACAGCAGACCACAACCCATGGTCTATTTTTAGAATTGAAAATAGCATTTCTTCAAGTTTCTCAAACAACTGTAAAATAGACCTATAAATGAAACAATTGCCTAAGAGAATTAGCCTGCTCAGCAAGGGTCCTTTTGAGAAATTATTAATTGTTTTCATAAAGACAACACCCGCAATAAAAGGTGTTCTCTGGTTATATGAAAGGCACTGCCATTTCTGATTTTTCTCTGAGCGTAGATTACCTGCAGCATCAAACACTGCCTGGAGTCAAAAAACATACTCTGGGCAAATAAAATGTTGTAAAGGGCTGTGTGAGAACTTCAAATAAACAAATTTGCCTGAGGGGGTAAAAGTCACCCTTAAGGAAAAGGAATGAAGACTGGAAAAGGAAGCAGAACTGGGCATGCATACACTGAAAACTCTTGAAAGCACAAGAGGGCAAAAATAACAGCTTGCAAAAGCCCAATAAATATGTTCTAGGAATTTGGTTATTACTGCAGAAGTCACTAAAGCCATTTGTTATCTGATGTGAAGCCTGCTAAGATCCTAATGCACTGTTAGCTACTCTGTGCCATTAACTGACTGACAAGGGGTGGGGACATTCTAATAGTGGGGAGCAATTTTTTTCAGATAAAAATATGCTGTCATTTCACTTTTGGTATCATTTGTTTTACAGTACTCCCAGTAACCTCAGAGTTTAAACAATGCTCAAGCAAAAGCAGGCATGAGACTGTGGCCACAGGAAGGTTTGGGGTTTGTTTTTGTTCAAATAGAGCCACCAGCACTCCGGCTCAGAGTATTCGGATCTGTTTTCCTGTTACGCTTTTCCTTCGTAATAATTGCTTTTCATTTTTTAAAAATACAGCAATAAACCCGGAAATTCCATAAAAGCCGTCTTCTTTTATATGAAAGTAAGGGGGGAAGGGGAACCACAAAACCATATGGAAGTCAATGAAATGCTTTATTTGTTCAGCAGAAAAAGGGGACTGTGTATTTCCTGAATTAAATTTGTTTTCATTGTCCTTCTTTGGCCAACTAGTTTAGGGAGATCATATACAATGTCAGTCCTCATTTGTGATTTTTTAAAAGAAAAGATTGTATTCTGCAGGTACGTGGTTTTGCAGCTGAAGCTAACTTCTTAAAGTCTGTTCTCCATGTTTACAATGATGTAACTAGAAGAAGACTACGTCCTGTTACAATTTTAGCAATTCAGCTCCCATGTAATTCTCCACAGTTGTATAATAAAAATATTAACAGCTGTATAATTTCTGTTAGTAATTAAAAACTAATCATTAAGGGAAAGGGTAAAACCAGTCCTCACACACATTTTTTTTTTTAATATCCACAAATAGAATATCTGTAAGGGGATAATTTGGGGCAGCATTAGATACAGGGTTCTGTTAAAGGAAATCTATCAAGAAAATATTATGTACAGCCTGATCCATTATTGAAAATTGCAGATAATACTGTGATGAAAATTGAAAAAATCTTAATGTCCGGCATTTTTTCTTTTAATTATTATTCACTGGATACTGGACATGCACTGTTACAGCAGTCAATATTTTTCATTTTAAAGTAATTTAAGAGAAATGAGTAACGAAAATCACTCTTATTGTTGTTTTACTATTCTCCTTTCTAAACCATTACCTTTTCTGCTGCTCATTAAGATTTTTAGAATTGCAGGTAAGATAAGCTATTAGTCCTTTGAAACACTAACAATAAAATTCCACATGTAGTCACCAAGTGTTAATCATTATAATAGTAACATGAAAATTAACTAATACCTACTGATATTTAGATATTCAATAGAAAGTCCTCTCACAAATGAATGCATACCTTAGAAAGTGCAATATATACTGTAACTATATCATATGGTCTATCAAACTACCTGGGAGGAAAAGAAGAACGACAAATGTTAATCCCAAGGAAAACACAGAAGGGGAAGAAGAGGTAGCATGGAAGTTTAGACATGCAGTTTTAATTTACCTACATGGGATTAAATTGGTCTTTTGATGACAGCACCTGTAGATACTATGTAAATGCAGGAGAGGGACATAAAACATAGACTATAATCGATGGAAAGTTGGAGGAAGTTATAAAAGATGCTGTTTTGGAATAGATAGACTCATAGTCTTTTTATACAGCATCTGGAGAGTACATGGACATGGTTTTTTGCTCTGCACAAAAAGTAAAAGAAATCTGTGCTTGATCATTCTCTTAGAACAATACTCTGGCATGGTTTTAAAATACAGAAATAACTGCTTATTAGTAATTTCCAAAGTTGGATTACTTAGTCTGTAAATTATCACTACATCCAAGTGAGCTCAGAGATAAGACTTGTGCATCGCTCTGATTTTCATACACAATGCAGAAAGAAATGAGAAAGTACAGAATCACCATGTTCTGTTAATATCACAGGAACATCCCAGGCCAAACAAATTAATTACAAACATTCAAAGCAGATTAAAAAAACTGATAGAAAACGATAAGAAAAAAACAATAATCTAGAGACATTGAATCCACTTTACAGATATACAAATACAAATATATAAACTGATAACCTCTTCCCACACATTATCTATCTTTGGATACAATCATGTAAAAACATATAATAGGCTCCTAAGGAAAAGTTACAAAAGTAGAATACAAAGCTGGGAACTTCAGACAAGGAACAGGTTTTACTTCATAAGATGGAAGAATTTGAAAATTGAATTGTTTTAAACTCTTCTGAAATGTGGGGCAAGTGGGGAGTTTTAAGATAAATAAAAATCCAGACTTAACCATTTGCCAACTTAAAAGGCTTATATTAAGGCATCACAAAGAGATGAATCGTAACAGCTGCCATACATTTGCAATATCTGGGTGCACTGATCACATAATGTGAACTCAAGTATCAGTAAAAGGACACTTATACTATGAGTCACACACTTATTTGGAAAATACTGCATTGCACGGGAAGATCAGCTGAGCAAGGAGGAGGAAAAGGAAAAGGAAGCACATTTAAAAGAATTTATGGTCGCAGCGAAACTTGTCAATTCAGACCTGATTTAGGAGCACTTCTGGGCTCCTTGCTGACATTAAGCTTCCAGCAATATCTGTAGCTCCAGCTACAAGTTCCTTTTTTATCACCTCCAAGTGGTGAGCAAACCTACACCAGCAGAAAATTACTTACTCACAGATATTCTGACCCTCAGCTGCTTCTCAGCTGGGTCCTAGAAACATCATTTTACAATGCGTGAATTTTTCAACCATCATCAAACTCTACCTGGGAAAAAATACTGCAGTACACTCAGTGCTCTAAGGTACCTATATGAACTCATGCTGGGTAACTCTTATACCCTGATTTTTTGCAGCAACTTTGACAAAAGCCATTATTTAAGACCTCATTTTCAAGATATTCCTGAGCCCGTGCTTATGAAAAGAATATTTGCAAGAAGACTTTGAATAGCAGTTAGGACAAAACTAATATCCCTTTAGGAAGAGAAAAGTCACCTGTACAGAAACGAAGTCTTTTTGGGAGCCAAGGCACCTGTGTGCTGCTGCAGTGTGCATGCTATGGCTATGACTCCCAGTTCTAAAGATGGTGTTCTGACAGAAGTCAAGTGCTGCAGCAAGATCAAGAAGTTTAAAGATGGTTAAAACATCTCATTAAAGCTCATAGTACATTTTCTGATTCCCCAGTAAGAGAAATTTACTCACACCCCACTAATCTTTTCACTCTTTTAATCAAGCTGGAAGCTTAAGTTACTAAAATACTGGTTTTGTTTTGTTTTTTTTCAAATTATCTTTTTTTTCCTCTTAGAAAGGTAATCAGATTCAATACTGCTACAATAAATTAATATTAAATTCCTATATTGATGCATGTAAAAACAGAAAACAAAAATAAGAATTACTAAAGAGATGGGTAGACAGATAACATCAAAAATTTATGTGTGATGTATGAACGGAATTCTCCATGTTTCGTTAGCTTATATAGCAAATAAAGAACATTACAAGTAGGAAAATAAACTGTGGCTATTAAACCGCATAGGTGCATGAGGACACATCAAGACTTAAGTCACATGATAAGGTATAGAATTCGGTCTTGTTCTATTTATCTCTGTTACCTGCTCCTATAACTCTGTTTGTCACCACAAATCTTCTCCAGAATTGGATAGCCATCACACACCTTGCTGAACAAATGTAATTCAATACAGCAGAAACCCGCGTGACAACCAGAGAGAAGTGATTACTGAAAAGATGGGCAAGTTGAATCAATCCAGCTGTCTGGCGAGCATCAGTGCTGGCCCAAGGCAGGAGAAGAGAACATGTGGTCTTAAGCAGGAAGGGAGGCAGCAGATGAGGAGGGAGAAGGAAAATGTCCTCTTCATGTAAAACATTATTTCTGCTTAGCTTTATCATTAAACACAACTTTGGTACAATATTATTTATCTACTGTTGGTCTTCCTAGCTTCAGACCGACCTCTGAAGCAAGGTCAAGGGTCACAACAACAGAGTATAAATTGCTGGTGAGTAAAAACTTATGTCTTCAAAGAATTTTCAGAAAAGCACCAGCAAAAAACACATTAGGAAAACAAGAACACAGTAAACAGCATAAAACACTGTAGGTAGCAAAGAATCCTGTGAATAAGACTTAAATTGTCTAGCTTATACATATGCTTTATCTTCACTGTAACATATTTAAATACAGGCTTTCACAATACAGTGACTATTACTTGTGTGGAAGCTTTAAGCCCACACCTTCTTTCCAGTTAAACTGGGTGAAGATGTACAACACTTGCTTTGCCCAGATGTTAGATATTTCTCTCTTTTTTTTAAAACAGTGAAAAATCAAATCAAAACCAGCTAACCGGAGCAGTTAATGCAACTTCTGTAGACAGATTAGCACTTGGAAGTGACAAAAATTTTACCTTTCCTGTCCTGATCCTTGCAGGGTAACATGCAGTCAACACACTTGAGTAAATGTTGTGAAGCGCCGCATAATGAAAGCACGCGAGCAGGAGGGAACGGCATCTCTGTGTATCCAAAATGCACACACCAATTAAATGGGAAGCCTCAGGGCCATCTCTAACTCTTTTGTTTATATCTTTTCCACCCAATTGTTCTCTCCCTGGCTCCTCTATTGGAAAGGATGGGATGTAACCCAACAGATGACTAACTGTGTACAATCAAACCCATTATGTTCCTTAACCCCAGCAACTGCCATATGTTATTTCTGAACCTTAAGGACCCTTTAGCTATCTTACTGTGGTGACCCAGAGCATTAAAAAAACAAAAAAAACAATTTCTCCTCTCTTTCTTTAAGCCAAACAACAATTTGCAGTTGAAAGGCATAACCACCTGCCATGTATAAATGCTTGCAAAAATCTAGATGTCTCAGAAATACAATAGTAGAATTTTGTTCAATCTTTAGTTAAAAGTCATTATTTCCCATCATGCTGAAGTCAATGAGAATTTTTTCAAAGATTTTCATGAGCTTTGGGTAAGGCACAACTGGTTTAAGTTACTGACTTCTGTTGCTCCATGGGCTTGATTTGATATTCAGAAAGAAATACCAAAAGTTAGTTAATAAACATATGCCATGTAAACAGTGATGTACCCTAGAACATGATACTCAGCTGGTTTCCATCTCAAAGCTCCGATTATAATAATGCAGAAGCCAGGTGTATGGCACTCACCCAGACTTACAGTGTCAGATCTAACTTCAGTAAAACAGCCCAGCACATATTTTATAACAAAGTTATAAAATCTGATACGAGAAGTACTAATGACAATCTGAAAATCCAAAATGTATTTTGCAGGGTTTTGAAAATAATAATTTTTTCCATTAGATGGCTTTACAGATGGACCTACCATAAAGCCAGCATTCTTGTACCCTTATGTCCATTAATATCAGTTTTTGGTAAAGCATGCCATTGCCATTTGAAATGAAATACTATTTTTGCACTGTTATATATGATACAATATTCTGACTATATGTTTATTATAGCACTGGTTTCACCTAAGGTTTATAATTTGACAAGCCTCCAGGCTCACCGACCGACCAAACTTGTCTTCATCTTAATAGACACACTCAAAAAAAGGAGCTTTAGACATCTGTGAAATGTTTAGGCTTCTGATTTCCTGACAGCTTACAACAGAAATAACTACTGAAAGCACCCACCTGCATTGGATAGCTAATCCATTTTAAAATTTGGGTGAAACTTTAACACACAGAAAAGGTAATGCTTTTGTGCATATTAAATCTTAAAATGTTTTTACTGTCATGATTTACATCAAAGAATTGTTTGAGGATTCCTGTGGTCATGGTTCCCTGCACTTTCTGAAATCTCATATGGGTAAAGAAAATGGTGCTAGGAAAGTAGTGTTTAAAGATAAGATTGTCTATGAATGGCAGTCCCAGTTCCTCCTGTTTGGCAATAAAGAGAAAGTATTTCCAGCAGTATTTTAAAATGGTCCTGCACAGCCAGTGTGGGTCATGTCTTAACAAAGAAATTCACCACTTGAGAACTTCCTCTTTTCACACTTACAGAGCATTAAAAAAGTTACATTATTTTGCTTTTTTTTAAAGTACCTGGCCACAGAACCCAAAAGCCACTTCTGATGACCAGCCAGCACTTCACAATCATCAGCATTTTACACAAGGACCTTGGGGTGGTTCACCAGTGGAAGTACTGGATCAGACCACACTTTAAATCTATTGCATTTCAGTGCTTACATGTATCTTTAATCACTATCTATGTGAAAGGGCAAAGCATGTTCACACAGAGGTAAGCAAACTTTCCCTTAAATGTCAAAAAAAATTTAAAAAAAACAACAAAAAAAGCGCTAAGAAACATTCTTCCATGGGCAAAAGGAGGGACTTGAGGACCTACTGTGTCGCATTACTGTCATGACTGAAGAAACATTTCAAAGTAGAAGGAAATAAGTGTTTGCAGATCAAATCAATGCCAAAAATAGATTGTAACTTTACAATTTTTTAGCGCCATTTACATGCAGTGACCAATATTTTCCAAATTGGTTTGAGAATCATGTCCCCCAAACTGAGATTGTTCAAGATGATTTCAAAAAGTCACCTCATACTCCTAATTATTTTTAAAAATCTTCTACGGTTACTTTATATATGGATATATCTGCTGTCTCACAGTGTTTAGAATTGCATACCTTATTCTGACAGCTCTGAGACAGGCAATTATTGTCTTTGCTTAAGAAAGTCAATGGCCTAAATGGGGAGAAGCCTGTAACTTCAAATCTAACACAGAAACTCAGCTTCTCTTCTATCACACATCTGCTTTCCACTGGCAGACAGCATCACACTGCACAAACATAAAATTGATGTAGACCTCCTCACCATCTTGAAAATGTCACAAATTACCTCAGATTCCAATGAGCAAGCTCAAATTTAATACACTGGCACAACAATGAACTCCTATCTGTGTGGTATCCTATACATCTATTACTTTTTGAAATAGGTCCAAAATTTGGAAGTGACTGTATGGAACTGTACACAAATGATTTAGTCAAGCACATTAATTTCTCCACATTGAAATCTTCCACAAGACTGTAAGCTTTTCCCTAAAAGAGCAGGTATTCCAAGCATATAATTTCAGCATTTCATGTCTCTGGTTACAAAGGGATTTCTATTAAGATACTCCAGTTTCCACCTCTCTGTACATATATGGAGTTTGAAAAAATAACATAAATTTAAATTCAGGTAAAGTATCCATGGGACTCTTATTACCATCATTATAAATAAGGATTTATAAGTAATTGGCTTTGCAAGATCTGGCAATACTACTTGAACTGTGCAAATCATTACCATCAATGCTGTTGCATGAAAACAAGGCAAGGAAACTGGAATTTAACATTTTGACATACCCTATTTTATACAAGTTTAACAACCATCAAAGGCCTCTGAAATCTAAAAATGTGTAATTTCTCTGTTTACCCAAAGCATGCATCTGGTACAGAGGATAGCGAGTTCCTTAATGACTATGTTAGCTGCCATGGGCAAAGTGATCTCTTGGGTCAGAGGACAGTTCAGTCTCTGGGTTTATCTCAGTCACTGGCCTCCTTCCTGTGATCTCCAGCATGGTATTAATTAGTTGCAGTTGTGGTGTAGACTTCTGAAATATCAACATCTGTTCACATGCAAGACCACACACTTACCCTACACAGGCCATCACATAGCTAGTTACGACTGATCTGGACTTTTTTTTCTAAAAGTCTCTATGCTGTTTGCATTAGCTTGATTTTGCATTAGTTACTGTTTCCCATTAAATCCATTTAAATTAATAATTTTAGTTTCTGATTTTCCTATTTTAAGCTTTTATTTTTCTCTTTAAGATGTGGTTTTGGAGGGATTTTTCTTAACACGTTCCCTGAGAATCTCTTCAAACACAGGAAGATAATTTAAATCATAAGACAAATAAGAAAGTATTAAACTGAGGTAAGCCAGGAATATTCAAATACCTGATAATGGTGTATGATTTTAAACCTTTTTTGGATACTAACATACAGTTTAAGACACATTTGCATAAGACAGCTTTTTTACTAGGAACTAAGGGACTGTAGAAATCCAACCATGTGCATTTTTGTGCTGATTAACTGCTTTGATCTGCAGACAGAAATGAATGGTCGTATCTACAGCAGATGTACAAATGAAAGCTGTCCTCAGAAATACGGTCAGAACAGCAGAGGTGCTCCTGAAGGGGTGATTTAGAAGCTTCTGCAGCAGCACCTGAGTTAACAGACCTCCTGATTTAAGTGGACTCTTCCCTCCCCTTCTCTTATGAACCTTGTCCCACTGATGGCTTTCAGTGGGCTGTAGTCTCATGACCGTATTTAGGGAGAACTGAATTTCATTCCAGAAAGACAAAATATGGTTTCACTGGTACAGAAGATATAACTTGAAACAATGGGATAAAAAATGCGATGTTAGAATCTAAGTAAACTGCGTTTTCTTTGTTTGAGACTTTTAGGACTATGAATGTTATGTTTTCTCAAGAGCTTGCTACTGCCTTTACATCATGTAAGAATCTTAGATATGAGATTGTAAGAAAACACCACAACCAAAAATTCATATTAGAAATACTGTGTTCTTCCTCATCCTTCAGCAAAATTAATCAAAATTGATAGGATCCAAATGGAATTCCTACATTATGTGAAAAATTCACTTTGTCTGCAAAATTATTAGAGCTCTGTTTTAGTTGGCTTTTGCCATATTTAGCAGGGTCTGAGATCACTATTAGCTTGATTACAGAAGCATTAAGTCATTAATATGCATTAGCTGATATAACCTAGAACACTAGGCATCAAATTACCCTTTTTTTCCCCCTCAGTGATCACAGCAATTAAATTCAACCCTGATAAACTGGAGCAAGGAGAAAAGAGACCATGATAGTAAAGACTCATTAGCAAATAAGATGCTCTATTAGAACAGCCTGGGCTGTTTTAGCTCACTAGATTTTTGACTCATCAGGGAAGCTGGGTGGCCTCTAGCTGAAACTAATGCAGAGTTTCCAGGAATCACTTCAACAGTTACAAAGGGAAAATCTGCTGCACCTATTTTTCCACATCATGTTCCACTATAGACATCGGCTGTACCTCTCTTTCCACCCCATATATAACTGTAAATATTTTATGTTTCTCAATGACCTAGTTTCTGGATTAAGCAGGAGCATCGTGTCTCCTGGTCTCCTAAGCACTTTTCATAGTCAGCAACATCTACTGATTCATATGGGAAAGTTTAATTATTTGCCATCTATGAAGCACATCAAACTCTGACATGCACCAAAAAAAAAAAAAAAAAAAAAAAAAAAAAAAAAAAAAAAAAAAAAAAAAAAAAAAAAAAAAAAAAAAAAAAAAAAAAAAAAAAAAAAAAAAAAAAAAAAAAAAAAAAAAAAAAAAAAAAAAAAAAAAAAAAAAAAAAAAAAAAAAAAAAAAAAAAAAAAAAAAAAAAAAAAAAAAAAAAAAAAAAAAAAAAAAAAAAAAAAAAAAAAAAAAAAAAAAAAAAAAAAAAAAAAAAAAAAAAAAAAAAAAAAAAAAAAAAAAAAAAAAAAAAAAAAAAAAAAAAAAAAAAAAAAAAAAAAAAAAAAAAAAAAAAAAAAAAAAAAAAAAAAAAAAAAAAAAAAAAAAAAAAAAAAAAAAAAAAAAAAAAAAAAAAAAAAAAAAAAAAAAAAAAAAAAAAAAAAAAAAAAAAAAAAAAAAAAAAAAAAAAAAAAAAAAAAAAAAAAAAAAAAAAAAAAAAAAAAAAAAAAAAAAAAAAAAAAAAAAAAAAAAAAAAAAAAAAAAAAAAAAAAAAAAAAAAAAAAAAAAAAAAAAAAAAAAAAAAAAAAAAAAAAAAAAAAAAAAAAAAAAAAAAAAAAAAAAAAAAAAAAAAAAAAGTCCGGGCAGGGAATACAAAACACAAAAACTGTTAGGTTAGTTGCTGAATTTCCCGCTGTCAGTTTTGCTGAACAGTATCTATGACCACTGACAGGTGTGAATACGCTGCTCAATGCAATCTCCCACTGTTCTCATAAGAGAGCATATTTGAAGTGATCAAGCTTAGACACAGAGCATCCCAACAAAGCAGAGCAGTTCTGTTAAATGACAAAGGGACAAGAAATCAGATATTAAATTGCCTAACTTTAAGCCTTTTGGTACAAAGAAGAATCCATAAATATTTCTAAGTCACCTAGGCTACATGTATAATGCTTGTGAAAAAATAGGCATCAACAAAAACCAGCCTAAGTGATCCATATACTGGAATTACAAGTGCCTAAAGAAATATTTCAGTGCATAGCATGTTCAAAGACTGAGACTCAGGTCAAAGGCTTACAGAAGGCTCCATTTTCTTGAGGATTTTTCTCACAGGACTCACGAACTAAGCAAGGCTTACATTTCTCTGTCACAGCTGAGGTGGCAAAAGAAAGACGGTGTCTACCTCTGTACTTGGTATACTGAAATGACTTGCATGTTCATTTTCCCAATATTTCTTTAACTTGGACATTAAACAGGCACTAAGTAAACATGCCTTAAAGCAAGACTGGAAGTTACAGCCCACTTTGTCCAAAAGAATGAACTCAGTGAGATGTCCTTTCCAAGTCTTTCATTATTGGCAGCGAAGTCATTCAAAACCATAGATGGGTAACCACATACTACATTTGCCCATAGCTAGTGATTTCAGCGCTCCTGCATGAAGTAGGAAAGGTGGGGCTGACTCCATAAGCAGAATTGAAAACTTCAGACTCTTCCTTTCAGGTATCTTTAATCATCAGACTCTTACAAAAGTATGAATGCCAGATTTCTCACCTTTTTATTTAAAACAATCCTTCACCAAAAGTGGTCAACCCACTTGCATTAAAAACACAAAATGCATGTTTAGGAACTTTTGATTGGTGGGAATACCTTCTCGAGGCAGCACACAGGCTCTTCTGTTGAGGTTTTATCCTCTGACTCCTCTCAGGCAGAAGAGTTGGACAGCCTGGGCTTGCTCCAGGGCCAGAAGTCTTGATCATAGTGGGCTCTAATGCTACACTGAGAGACATCTGGTAAATCTGAAGTACGGAAGGCTGAGATATCAGGAGATGCTAGGCTGAAAGATTTCAATCACCCTGCTGAAGACACTTCTTTTATTTCATCTAGTCTGACAAGCCTTTCCATTTTCTGTGGAAAAAATGCCTTGCCTGAAAAAATCTACCCATCATGATGTTTTCTAAGAGCAAACTGAAGGATCTTTCGTCATGTTCACTAAGAATTTGACTTTACTGCTCTTTTTTTGTACAGAATTTCAATTTTCTCCCTTAGTTGACTTTTCAAACCAAATCAGCCTGTGGATATCCTTACGAGTCTTGATTATGTATTCAATTTTAGCAAGGAACTAATGTCTTACTTAAGGGAGAGATTAAGATAATATTTCAATGAAATATTGAGCTTGGATAACCCACTTTTTCACATAGGATGTATAAAAAAAATTATTGGGAACTTTTTCATCTTGTTCAGAGCAGAACTCATCTGTAATCCAGAGCGCACTAAGAATGGCATAGAATTAATGAAAATAATTTCTTTACTCCATCTAGCCTTTTAACTAAAACAAAACTTTTACTCAAATGGACTAAAAAATTTAAAAACCAAAATCTTGTCCTATTAATTTTTCTAATGTATTTTGTAAAATGCTGTGACCTTTTCTCATCACTTACAGAGATGAATCTGTAAAGTAGACTTGGGAAAATTAATCTTTAACTGTACTTTACTGACTTTAAAGGCATATAAGTCCCTCCCCTTTTAAGTTAAATACAGGAGCTTTGTTTTCTCCAGTGTCTGGGAAAGTGACTGAAAAGCACATCCAAAATTTATCTTCCTTAAGCTAAAACTGTTATTTATTTCAATCAGATTCACTAACCATCATGAAAGACGCTTTGACAGACTGTTAGACAGAGACCCAGTACATGAGGGGGGGGAAGGGGAAGACAGAGAAAAAAAACTATCTTTGGCTTTGAAATCCCTTTTTAACCCCAAAATAAGAAATCTAAAACTTGGTATGAATATCGTAATGGCCATATTTGGTAAGAGCAATAGTTCTGGTCCACTAAGCTGTCCCTATCAAAAGCCAAAAATAGGATGTTTAAGAAAGTATGTTAAAGAAAAGCAAGTATACATACTACCCCTTCCTTTTATGTGCAGTTGCCAGACATTCTCAGCTGAAGAACTTTAGCCAGATCCATTTTTTAGGTAGTTAATACATTTCTGTGAATTTATCCTCTATGAGCTTGTTCTGTCTCCTCTTGACCTCATGTAAACTTTCAGCATCCACAACATCCTGTGGCTAGTGGTTAAAAAATTCAAATACTGGTTGCATAAAGAATTACCTTGTTTGTTTGTTCTGAGCCTGGTCTGTATATGTGAAAAGTAGTCAAGATGGGTATTTAAGACAGCATGAATTGTCACAATGGCACAGATGCTGAAATTACATTTGTTACTTCCTTATCTATTGCTTTTCCAATAATGCCAAATACTTAGCTTGTCGTTCTTACTGTACTGAATACTGAGCTGACATTGCTATAGAACTATTGATCATAACCCAAAAGTCTTACTGATGAGCAGGAATGACATATTCTATAATTCAATGTGTGAAGTAAGGGTGATTCTTCATATGTTTTTAAAACATTTGTCTGTGAATAATTTCCTCTGCTCTATTTTTGCTCAATTGCATAATGTTCCATAATTTCTTCAGTCATCCTTAGTCTGAATGATTTCATAACATACACAACTTTGTCAGGTAACTTCTCATCCCTTCTTTGGGTCTTTTATGCACCTGGTTCTAGAACCACTCCTTGCAGAACTCCACTGATAGTGCCCATGCCAAGTCACCACAGGAGGTGACCATACATTCTTAACGCTTGTTATAACCAGCTGCATGTCAAAAAATATACATCATGCTATAGCTAGTTTTAGTTTCTACTTTTTTTAAAATTTTTTAAAAATAATTAGGAAGCATATTTGAAGCATTTGTAACTGACAGTGGACTGTATCTTTAGATCTACCTTCTCCTCATGCTTTCAGACCCCTGCAAAGAACCCCAGGAGGTTTGGGAGGCTGGTTCTTACTGCTGAGTCAGTCCAAATGCATCGTGTCTCTGCTAATCTTCCCACTGCTGATGTGGGAGCCTCAGCTCTTCCTGCAAATACCTTTAGAAACTGGTGTCATACTTAGCTTCATGCAAGTCCCTTGGTTCCCAAGCACGGTTAAGCGAGATGCTACATACCACTGCAGATAATTTCTCTGCACCTCTGCAGAAAAATATATGAGCTTTTAAAGTTGTTATTGTTCATTTTATGCATTTCACTCTTAATAATGTTTTCTAGAGTCACACCAGGTTCATACAGAAGTTCTTACAAGTTTCTCACATAGAATGGCTCTGGCCAAAGAATCTCCTAGTATCTTCCAGAGTACACAGAAGATGAAACATATCAGTGTTGCTTTTCTGCTACATTATCTTCTTTGAACAGTTTTACAAGCTGTCCACTTGTTGGTTTTACAGACCAATGGAACAATTATCAGTAGCATTGCTAGAACTCTAATTTGTCTTGCAATTATTTAAATTTTACTTAAAATAGTGTACAAATGGGTGACTCTGTGTGTGCCTGTTTTTTCAGGAAGACAAATGCAAACCCACTTGGAACACTGAAGGAACTTCAGCACTACTTCCTGATTATGGCAGCACACTCACAACTGCAATTCAAACTGCAGATTTTTTTGCAGCTGTTAGCACTTACAAATGTTGTCTCATTTGAATAATTATCTAGCAGGATTCTGCAGATAATCAACCTATTTTCAGTATGAATAAAACCTATAACTTTTGCCTAGGATCAACTTCCCCTCTGTGCAGTGGCCCAGCCAAAGTTTTATGAACTGTCCTTCCAATGCCTTGCTAGGGGCTGCCTTTATTTTCATGCATATTCTCTGCAAGAGAAAAAAGTACAGCTCTAATTGCGAAAAGCCAGCAAGTGGCGAATGGGTTTCTAAATTCCTTACATGTTAAGAATTTAAATTACTACAGTAAGTTGAATTATTATTTGAGGACAAAAATATAGTGGTTCAATATACACCAGGATAACACCAGATATTTTGGCTTGGACCGAGCATTTTTATTTCCTCAAAGAAAGAGGCTCTGCAAAGTTTTTTAACAGTACAAACATTCTTCAGAATTTTTGTGTTTGATTTTATTGGATGAATTATTTTTACCCATCTTATTTGCAACACTGTGTTGTACTGAATGACAAAAAAAAAGTATGCTTGATCCAAGGCAAGGCCAAACCAATGCATTTGTGCTATACAAACCAACTAAAGAGTAAAACTACGTCCCCAGCTGTAGTGGAGATTTCAAACAGTCATGGTGTATTCAGACAAACCTTGGCTTTAGTGAATAGTATGTGAAACAGCACATGCAGCTCAGACTCCAAGCAAGGAGAAATAGCAGTGATCTACATTCCTGTTTCTGTTGGGGGTCTGTGTTTCCTGCAATCATGCCAGCAGAGCCAGCCAGCGCTTACCCCTGGCACTGATAAAGAAAGAAAGTAGACATGAAGAGCAGAAAAAATATTCTTTGTAAAAACAATAACTAATATTCTTGAAGAATACGTATGTTTTTACATTGGACATGAATTTTGCATCAGTGCTGTCTATTTCAAGCATAATATTAACAACAATATTAACAACAATATTAACAGGTGTGATCCAAGTAGGGCATTCCATTGGCATCCAAAGTTCAGTTTTTAAAAACCAGGGGTTATTAACAGCTAGAGAGCTCTGTGAAAAGAAGACTGCAGTTAGAGATGTGTGGTTGTTACTTCCTATCTCTATTCCAGTATCTTTGAAATGAATATTCAAAGCCTTTTCCATTCCCAGCCTCTGATCTTCCTTTCAAGTGTAGCAAGCACCCTTGAAATCCTGAAAGAACAGGATGAATCACATAGAAATATTCACTGACCTGTCCTTTAGTTTTTTAATTCTGAATCATCAGTGGAAATCTGCTCCCTCCCACAAGTCACTATCAACTCTGACTTAAAATGCGAAGAGAGATGCATTGACTCAAGTCTCAGAAAATAAATAAAGGTTATCTGATGAACGGGCCCTTAGTGCTACAACCTATGAGAGGAAATAAAAGAAAGAAAGGCTTAGTTTTGCCAGCTCTATATGCCTGACTTCTAAAATAAAAATATTCAGAATTTCAGTGAATGCAGCCAAGATGAGGATTGATATTGAGGTCTGCTGGGCACTGAAATGGATGGAAAATCAGCCTTTGGAGAAGCTCTCTCTCCAGTACTTTCTTCCAGTAAGAATTTAGTTCAATATATAGGTATAACCATGAGAATCAATTACTGTACTTTCACTGAAGGATTATAGAATATTTTTATTTCAGATTTTTTCCATGTTTTATGAAATGCATTACTAATTAGAATAAAACACAGAATGCTGGAAGATATGTATTTCTGACCAGCAAATCTTCATCATGTCTTTTAAATATTAATTTCACTTTCTGGTGTTTTCAGAATAAGGTAAGTTTAATATTGGTGGAGAATTCTAAAATTCTAAATTTGTGTATGCAATTTTCACATATATTTAAATTTAAAAGGAATCCAGGATTTATTGTAGAGCAGGCCTAACTGTTGTATTACAGTGGGAAAATCAAAAGATTGCAAAACTTCACCTAGACTCATGGGAAACTCCAGCTTTGCATTTCTTTGGAAGCTCATTTAAACAGATGCATCTGTGTTTTTAAAGTAGAAGTGTTTTGACTTTCAGAAGAACTGTACAATGTAATTCTTTATAATCGGATCGTTTTTGTTACCTAGAAGTTAATGACAGCCACACAGTGTACTTAGTTACCAAACATTACTCTGAAGTATCCAGCCTTATTCTAGGAAGATGAACTAGGATAATTTCCCCTTAGGGCCACAAAAACATATTGCAAGATTTTATTCATCAAGTCCTGCTCACATGACCCTTTTTTTGAACTTTCTCAAGTTAGCAAAGCTCATGACACATTCGTATCTTCGTGTCTCCCATAGTTGGAACTCTCATGGGGATTTCTGGTATAGGATCACCTTATCAAGCAGGGAGAAGAACAGCTGCTGTTTATTTCGGTTCAGCTCTCTGGCGTTCTGCATTCGCAGGTGGTGAAGGAAGTACAGTTCTGCCAACAGCTCCTCCAGCAGTTCACTGGAGCTGGGCAGTTATCAACACTAAGGACATTAAGTTATTCACAGAGCTGGAGGCACAACCGGACACAGACCCAGTGTCTTCTTGGTCTGAAACTGCACAGGTGCAATACGAATTACAAAGATATGGCATTTAAAGGATTTCACCATTCTTTTGATTCTACCATGACAGTTCTTCATGGACAAATTCACCCTTTTAAGCAATTCTAAAGTTTGAAACTTTAAATAAGAATTTATTGTAAAACTTTGGAGTTAAATATGATTTTAATATGTAATTTATATTAAAAAAGCACCTAACAACAAAAGCACACCAATACCTCAAAGGCAAATGACACATAACTTGGAAGCATTGAATTAAAAATATATGCCTCATGTAAATTTGCAGATAACCCTGTAATGTTCCTGCTATTGAACAGCAATAGTTTTTAGCTGCATTCATTTTAAATTATTTCTAAAATTCAAACGTGTGTTATTATACTAATGATGATGAGGCTTATATAGTGGTTTTATTTCTCAAGTTTCTTCCTTACGTCCCTGAGCTGAATTCTATTATTTGGAAGTGCTTGTGCTACCCCTCTTTGACTCATTGGAAATCACGTATAATCAAGAGGAGATTTTCGTTCTTTTTTTTTTTTTTTCTTTAAATGCTCTAAATTATGATGTTAAACAAAGATTATTTTCTGTTTATCTCTGCGGATATTTCTTTTTTTTCCCCCATTAATGTGGTAAAATATTTCCCAGCAAGAAAGGGATTTGGTTTGCTTTTTCAAAAATCAGTAACAAAGTTTACAGATTTACAGTAACCTTCATACTAACCAGTTGAAAACTAGTAGTTATTCCCTCCATAATATGGCTTGCATTAAAAAACCTTAAATAACTGATTATAACTGAATTTTCTCCTCCCCCCACAGACATTCCCTTCTTATATTTCCTAACTAAAACAGAGCACATAGGCAGGTGATATAGACATTGTCTGCACAAAATCCTGCACTCACTTAGCTAAAATATGTGTGTTTCAAGCCAATTTAGTTAAACTTATGCAGTCTGTTCTCGCACACGTATTTTCATTTACAGATATATTAGAGGGAACTTTGCGAGAGCGCTCAGTTGGATTATAGATTCTTATTTAGAGACTGTGGCCGAGATTGAAATTGGATCCAGGGAGAACATATTTCTAATATTAAATCCATTTTGCCCTTTTGGAAAATAAAACAGAAAACTAAGGGATTGGTTGTGGAAATTTCTGTTCTCACAAAGAAAGCTGTTCCTTTCTATGTTTTCTTACAAAGTTTAGAGTATTATAAAAACTGTCATGTCATCTAATCCCACAGAAGTAATGTTTGCTATAAATCGAGTTGTTCATTGGTGGTCTACCTCTTCGCTTTTACTGTGCAAAGCAAACTTTCACAAGGAGCAGTATTTAAGGGCCCTGATCATGTTATTCCATAGATCTGGCTGTGAGGCACCTATTTCTCCATTTCTCCATAGACACATTATACTGGGGACCTCTTTAATATATTCAGTCCATAGGAGCATGTTTCATCCTCTGCAGAAGTACATAGGAACCTGAGGGTCACATCGCTTGCACTGAAATTCAAATAAACGGACTTCCCTTCTACATGCAGTAGGGAGCATGTATAAATGGAATGGGTTTTCTTCACCTTTTAATTAATCACCAGCTATGCTTCGGGCTGTCCCCCATGGTGACAAGGAACTATGAGATGCATTGTCAGTGCTCTGCTAGCTGCAGCAGCCATCTCACTCTTACTGCTCGGGCCATAGATGCATCCTGGTGGGAGATGTGTCTCTTCCTTTTGTTAACCTTGAATAACATTCATTTCACCTTACACCTGATCCTACAGGTTGATCCTACCAAAAAGAAGTATTTATATTCACTTACAGAATAGAAACAAAGATTTTTTTTCTGAATTATGTCAGAAAGAGGTTCCCAGTAACTTCTGCTACCGGCTCCACTGCATTTCAACAAAATGACTGATGGATTCTCCCAGTCAAACCAACGTGAATAGGGCACACTTCAAGGAAATGGTGGTCTGTGAATTCAGACTGAGAAAAGCCTAGAATTCATGTCTTCTGTTTCTTGCTGTGAGTATAAAATTTAGGTACAATATTCAACTGTTATGCATAAAGTAAACACATCTTCCTTTTGTCATAGCTTAAAAGAAAAACAAGAGATGTGTTTGGAGCTTAGTCAAAGAGCTAAAATCTTCTGGGGACTAGAAAATCTCTGAAAGTCCCATAAATAAAACAGGAACATAGCTTTTCAGTTTGACCACAAGGAACCTCTCTGAGGCACCCAGAGTTACAGAATTTTTCACTTAAGTCCTCCTTTGAGAAAAAACTAAAGTGTGCCTGCCACTGCCTAGAAGACAAGTTAAAATTGTTTGGCTTGTTTTCCTAAATCCTTGGGGATTGATCCAATTTGTGAATTTGTGATCTCAGTGTTCATATAATACCTTTTAGCTCTAACTACTTGTTCTTTGTTTCTACATCTAAATTATTTTCAAGACTGCTCTTAAGATCAAGTCCTCTATTTACAAGATTCTAATCTCAAACAGGTTGTGAACACACTTTGTTTCCACCTCCCTCATGTCAAGATGGATCAGCTCATATTTGCTGAATGTACCAAAAGCCATTGTCCCAGCATCTAGAAATTTCACCAGTTAGTCAACATGTCTAATCAAGGAGATTCTTTAAATGACTTCTACCTGCAGCTTAGAGCATGGATCTTTATCCTAAAACCAGAATCTTCAGTTTTCACTTTTACAACTACATGCCTACCTTTGAAAAAAACTATATACTCTTTTCCACTGTTCATCTAGAATATATTCATTCCTGAATATTTAATTCCACCACAGAATGTTATTTTTTTCCTAATTTGGAATCATCTTTCTATATTCAGATCAAAATGCACTGCAATCCTCAGTCTGTTCCATTCCAAAATATCATTTAAAATATGTTCCTCTGAGATGTTAAAAAAGTTTTCCTTCAGTCATCCCACTTCATCTCTTGCCAATCTGTGTTCTGCTTCACCAACAGATGTCTTCTTTTTCCAATGCCTCTCTTTGTCTGGCCACTGAATGGGATTAATTCCCCTTCCATAGTGTATCTTTCACCTCCTGGAAAAAGAGTTTGGCATTTGACAGACTCTCTAATTTATTCTGCTCCTTTTCAAGCCTTTTCTTCTCTCCGTTCCATAACTTCTAATCACAGCTGTAACAAGATAAAGTAACTACATTCTGTGCCCAAACCTCACACCCAACTTTTGCATTATTTTTACAACAGTCTGAACACACATATGAATTCAAAAATTATGTTGATACATAATTTAATTCTATTTCCTCTTCACAGTGCATATTCTTTATATTTTTATTAACATTACAGGCCATAATTATTATTTGGTGGTTCAAAACTCTTTTATGCTGCTAAGAACTACATGTTTAAGTGAAAAATGTTTTGTTGCACAAGGTATTTGTCACACAGTTACTGTCTGTGATGAAGAGTGGAATAGAATGTTTCGATTAGTTGGACAAAATGGTAGTACATGCCAACTGACAAGTCCACCCTCCAAATAAACTCAAAGAAGAAAAATCTGAACAAGCCAAGGTTCACAGTACTGTCTCTTTCTGTCATGTATTTCTAAAATTACTTCCAAGATGGTATAATTATCCTCCTATGGCCGACGCGCCAGGGAAATAAAAACGCTCTTACAGAAACAGGAATGCCCCTTCTCCTCAAACACCCCATCACCACCCCTCCATTCTTCTTCCACACTCAGGCACACCATGAAGGTGAAGGAGAAAGATGTGAGAAGGGAAAAGAAAAGGAATGTGAATGATGGAGGAAATATGATAAAGAATGTAGCCAGAGAATATTTCAGAAGCAACAGAGGTTCTTAAGGGGGAAAAGAGGTAGGGAGTGAAAGGCAAATTGAAAGAAGTGAGAATTTCTTGAGGAAATCGTCATACGGACAATCAAAAGAGAAACCTGGTCTAGAGCAGAAGAAAAGAAGCTGATCTCTGGTCAGACGAAACTAAAATACAGTATTAACAATAATAATAATTATATTGTCTTTGGAAATACCTCATCTTGATTTAGCAATAAAATTTCAAAAGGATTATTTGTTTCATAAATCTGCTTAATAACTCTCATAGAAAGAATAATAAAAAAGAGATAAATTTGATTAGCCAGGGAAATAGCTGACTTGATCTTAATGATCAGAAATAATTCCCTTCATGTTTCCCAAACATCTATACATATATACCTGTTTTTCATTGTTAGACACTAATTTAAAAGAAATTTTCAGTCAACTAAATGTTTCCTTCCTTCCAATTATGTGTGTTTTTCCTTGGAAGCATCATTATGTTTCTTATTTAAAGCAAGATTTAACATTCCTTCTTTCTTTACAGAGCTTCCTACAAAACTATATGAATGTACAAATCCTTATGAACATTAGTTTAAATATATCAGGTCCACAGGAAAATTTATTCTTAACTCCTGAGACCTAGCACAGGTTCAACTACAGTTTGTTGCATTAGGAAAAAAAAAGAAAAAAAGAAAAGGAAATGTTCATATAGAAATACATATGCCATCCCAGGAAACATCATACAAAGGTGGTTTTGGTCATGTAGTTCTGTTGATATGTAAATTAGCACAGATAAAATTAACTCCAGACACTTTAGAGCTGTAATTTCATCTGGAAGTCATTTTATAAAAAGCTTGCTATACTCAGTATCCTGCATCATCCGTAGAATTCCTTTCTTCCTTACATAAAACTTCCTGGTTCCATGGCTTTCTTTTGTATAAATCTAATGCTTAATTTTCAAACCAAGAATATTCAGGTTCAGATTGTCTGATTAGCAGATGATCTTCCAATGATTCTAGATAAATTTAGGAAATAACACCAGGATGATTTTTAAGCCTATCCATAGTACTTTCAAATAGTAGTTTCATCAAAGACATAAATACAAACTTTAAAAAGCCTCCCCTGTTTATTTTGGGTGCTTTTATTTTTAATCTGAGTCTACTGAGTCTTAGCCTAAGGAATGTTATAAATTGATATAAACTGACAACAGCTTCAAAAGTCCCATCCATTTCCTACACCCACCGCTTACTCCTCCCTTCATCTCCTGTTCCAAGAATCTGTGAACAGTACTAGAAAACAGATCCAGATTAAGTCATGCTTTTTATTTAACTTCTGGTAAAAGTCTATGAATTCTGATCTATTTATCTACATGACTACTCAAATACTTGTGCTAGCTCAAGACTGAGTGTAAGAGGAGTCAAAGGGAGAATAACAGCCATACCTGAGTGCTTGCAAAAGCAGGACTGGGGGTCAATCATTACGCACAAAATACAGGTGGAAAAGCACTAACGCCTTGTGCATTGCACATGACTTTGGGAAATATTCAAAGTAGTGTGTGGATGATGGGTAATCTTTGAGGGATGTGAAGTTCATGGGCTGATTATGAAACTATTTGGCCAATGTGTACATTTGAAATAAATGTGACTGAAAACAGCACCATTTAAATTTTAGGAATGAAACCATTTTGCTCTTTCTTCATAACTTTGACTACACTATACATCCAGTAGGATCTGGTAGTTAGACACAAAATTATAAACCCAACTTCAGTAATTTCCAGGGAATTTCTTAAACTGACATTTATAAAACCATTTTGCTTAATATTAGGTAACTTTCTCAAAGAGACACTGACCAATCTATAAATATATGAACATGTTTTCAAGGGTAGCTCTTCAGAAAAAGTTTTAACCTTCAGCATTTGCCTTTCTGATTTGCATGGGTGCTGATCAGAACCTGACACTGACTTCACTTAGACTTGTAAGGTAGAAAACATATGTGGAGATAAAAAAGGGTTTGGGAAAGTGCTTGATAAAATTTCTTGGGTATCAGCAGAGCCCTGTTAAAATCAAACAGCCCTCTCAGTTTTAAAAATAATATCGTACATAGTGGGTCTCTATATAAGCCCCTATGACTGGAACAGCAGCAATGTTCTCAAATGAACAGATGAAGTCATTTATAAGCATCCTCTTTCTGTGTCTACAGCAGCATGACAGAAGGGGTACATATTACCAAGAAAATGCCAGTTGATCAAAATGGTCAAACCCATACACTCCTCAGATGCTACAGTTGAACAAATTCTGTAATGATAGACATTAATGGAAGATTTAACATAACCAGGTGGTGTCCATTACACCATGTTTTTCACCTGCCCACTTATGAGGAGAATGAAGACCATTCAAGAGTAGGACTGTTCATAATTCAGTATCATTTGTGGCAAAAAAGAAAACTGAAATACAGGAACATAAATCTAAGAATCAATAATCCTGCTGTTCTTAGTGCATTTAGTATCTAATCTGTTTCATTTCTGCCACGCTTTTAATGGATTATAATTTGGCTGAATGACAACACTGAATGTGTTCAGTGCGTTTTTGCAATTGCCAGTTTAATATCCTTTCCCATGTAAAGGAAAAGAAAGTAAAATAAAACTGTATAAAAATGAAACACTACTTTATTTATCTAGGAGGAAATACTTAACATTAAGAGAGACACCTAGACTCAACCCAAAGCACACCATCTTTCTTGTTTTAGACCTCATCACCTTGCTATTTACAATACATAATGATGCCTCATGCTGCCTTTCAGAGATTCTGCTTTACAAAGTCTAAGTTAGGATTCGTGACCCAGACAAGTAGCTTCAACTCAAGAATCAATGCCAGCTTCCTCAAAGGGCTTCAGTAGGGGACAGACAAAAACAGAAAAACAGACTACACCTTTATTGAGGCCTCTTATTTCCTGTTGAATGGGGAGCAAGTAAAAGAGGTGCCAAAGCAGCTCCTTCTAGCTCACAAGACACCATGAAGGGAAACTCTGAGCTGTCTCTGGAGTTGTGCTGATACATGAAATCATACCAAATTTTTAAACAGATGTGAGTGGGTGGTAGAGAGGAGGGAATCATGTCATAGGCACACAGGAACTCTGAAAGGGCTGATGCCTGCTAAGATCATCCATCTTCCCATCTGGAGTGAGGTGAGGTGCACCGTCTTTTAACTTGGCGTGAAATAATGAGAATCTGAATGACTGCTCCATCCCAAGGCTACTATAGGCATCAAAGACCAGCAGCCCTTCTAATTTGCAGCACTGGCAATCTCTGTGAAATTTGCAGTTTTCCTTCTGTTCAAGAGAAAGGCATGCAGAAATTGTTAGGAATAAAGTTTTATTCTTTGGCTGAAGAATGGGAAAAGACTTAGCTCCAAAGTCTTTCAGGCAGAATATGAGTTACTGAGCTTACAGAACTTACAGCACCTTGATCATATATACCAAGGCCTTATAGAGCTGCTCAGTTTTTACAAAGACCTGCATTTCCTGGCATCCTGACGTACGAATGGTGGCAATGCATGCAAAGATGTTCCCACACTCTCTCCATAAGATTCAAAGGAGACAGTCATGGAGATATACAGATATCTGTGGCTCAGCAGTAATTGAATCATATCCGATCCTTAATGGGGATGTTATACATTGGCAGGAAAGGAAGTAAAAATATATTTTTGATAAGTTGCAGTCAATCTGAGAGGTAAAATCACAGGAGGAAACTTTCAAGAAGAAATTGTATAGTTCAATAGTATTTGCTGAAGAATCATAGATGTCATAAAGAATACATGTGGCTAATGAAAGTAGTGTGCTGATTAAAGGATCCTGCCGTTGTTGACAAGAAACACCTGGAAACAAAAATTTCACTATTAGACCCTGCTGAAGTGCAGAAAAATGCAGGTTTCACCAAAAGATCCAGTGCAAGAAGTAGAGAGGAACAGCTTGAAGACTTTATCCTAGTATTTATCAGAAAATAATTACTTGCCCAAAGCAGGGAAGAAAGTTTTCCAAGAAAATTAGGCTGCAAGGAAATTACATCTTATGAGTAGATCTATAATATGTATCCTCATGCTGAAGTCTATTATGTTAAGATGTTACAGGTTTTCAAATGCAAATAGTAAACTTTTAGAAAAAACCATGACAATTGGAAACACAGAACTACACACAACAATCAGTACAGTCAAATCAGGTTTAAAAAACCTTCCTTATGCAGTTGATACACATTTCCCTGCCATTTGAAAACAAAAGAACATGGCCGACCAGATGGCGACCATGACTATAATCTTTTCCTGCACAGGAATTTCAGGAAAAAAACCCAACAGTCTGATGCTTGAGTGAGGTAAGGATACCTGCCAACCACCATAAGACTGCTGTTGTGCACATGTGCAGTCTTCTGAAGAAAAAAGACAGCTCCTAATGTATGTTATAAATAAATTCTCTAAGTGCTAGGATAGTTTCATTAGAATGAATAACAACCATGAGGCCAATGGGACTTTCTAATCCTTAATTTCTGGCAAAGAGTTAAAGGACTATATTCAGTCCTCGGACATGCATGGATCACAGATGTACTCACAGACAAAATGCTCAGTCCAAAGTGATGTCAGGTTTGGTGTGAATTTTGCCTCATTTCACATGTGCTTTAATCTGGGCCCCCCTGAAGTAGCTGCAAAAATGCCTTTGATACTAGTGACAGTTACACACCAGAACAGTGGTTCCTGTCCACCCGTGTGCCCTGGTAAAACCAAGGTAATATTTGTAATTAAGGTCGGGAACAAGAACAAGTTACTGTGAAGCGAGCTGGCGGTTAATATTCCTTGCATCTAGGTTACAGTGAAAAGCATGCACATTATGCGATCACAGGATAGCAATGAAATATAAATCCCAATCCTTGGATTAGTGGTAATTAGCATTGTGGTAATTTATTCATGTCAATAAATGTTTAGAAGTTTTCAGGGCTGATAAATACTGGCCTTATTTGTAGGGATGCCTTAAGAATCTGCCATAGATTTCACAGACTAATGAAAAAGCTTTTCCAGTAAACCATGAAAACAGGGTAAACTATAGGAAAGCTATTTTCAAACCACATTTTCAATCTGAAAGCTAAATTTCTTAATTTTAGGTGCCTTTTCCATATTTTCTTTGTATATTATTTTAAGTATAAATGTTTTCAGCTCAATAATTTCTTTTCCTTCTGTACACATATCAACTATCTTTCTGCCATGTAGGCCTTTAAAAGTGTCCTCAAATACTGCCTGCAGTCTGGCAGCCAGGAGGACACTGCATATTTTACATAAAGAGAATTTGTATTTTTTCCCAATAAGAAAACCCAAAGGTTTTTATTTCAGTGAAAGCAGGTCAAAAGTAAAGAATATCTAATGCAGTAACATTTAGCGTACTAAATGAATTAACAAATCAGATATACTGATTATTACACTATCCAGTTTACATTGGCTACAATAATGGATATGTTTGTCAGAAAAGCGAGTAAAGACATGTAAGCAGTCCTGGTTAATTCAGTTATTAGGAAAAAAGGAAACCTTTTTTTATTACCATTTGATGGACACAGTTTTAACATGAACTGGAGTTTTCTTTTGATGGTAATGAAACAGTGAGATTAAAACAAACTTCACATGCAAATAAAAAATCTGTAATTTTTGCAGGGGGAATACTTAAAACTGTCATTAAAACAATCTGAGTATTAATTATAAATATTTCATGTTATTCTCTACACTCTGGAAACTTATTTAACATGCAGTGTTTTATAAGGGACAGTTCCTCTGGCATTATCACAGTCTTACCAAGATGATAGGAATCAATTTGTTTCAAAAGATGGAAAAAGTGTTTAAGTTAAAAATAAAGCACTTTGCTGCGATAAGCAATCACTAATCCATAAATAACACACCTGAACAACACCTGTGTGTTAGGTAAAAGATAAGGCTGCAGTTAGCAATCAAATCTGAAAAATAATCATCTTCCCTAGTAAAATAAAAAACACATTTCCCCTATCGACTCCTCTAGTACAGTCTATTAAGTCACCAAGGGCCAGTATAAAAAGCAAAGGAAGTAGGATATAACCTCTGTGTTCTTGAATTTACTTCCTATCATTGTAACATGTTCTTACTTTGTGTGGGATTACCCTGCTTTTAAAATTAATTTTAAAGTTGACTTTTCTCTTTTTTCTTCTCCCAAACATAAAAACAAGCCAATCTAAACATGCTGAAATTACTCAGCAGACTCAGCAAAGTCTGGTCATGTTGTTGTTTCTAGCTTCTTCCACCAATGGCAGAAAACTCAGTTTTGTCAGTGTGTATTTAAAAGCAATTCATCATTAGTGCATCAGATTCACACAACAATGATCAAAGCAAGCAAAGAGCATCCTTTACCACAAAAAAAACCTATAAGTCATTGCAATAGTACATAAAAGTCTTCTTTAGCCAAAAACATTGTTGAGAAATGAACTAACAGCTGCACATTTTTACTTGCTGAACTTAAGTCCGTGAAATGAACCCAACACTGTCTAATATGAGAGAATCAATGGACTGTTGCCTTTCTCAGTGCTTCTCCAAAGACTTTTGAACTAGAATAGAATTCATTTTAACGAGCATCCAACATCTGGAAAAGCCCCTTTAGAGTTACAGAAAGCCAAGTTACAGACAGCCAAGTTTAAAAAACCTGCAAGAATACCAAATCTCTACTGAGAAAACACCAGAAAGACTGGAAAAGAAGAAAAGAACAAAAGAATAAAATCTTTAATTCATATAACTATATTTTGGAATTAAGAGTGAATTATATTATGATTTAGAGATTTACTTTAAAATAATTTCAGACACAGTTTCTCCTTTGAGTATTTGATAAAAACAGGTCTACCTGTCATTAGCAATAGATGTTTGGAACAAGTCCAAACAGCAATTTTTCTAAATGGCTTCAAGGAATGTAGTTTTACTCCTTTCTGCAAGAGCACAACTATACCTTTTGACAGTACCATAAACAGCCATGAGGAAAAACACTCCATATCTCTAGAGGGTTTTCTTATTGCATCTTTTCTATTTCCCACTCAGTTTTCAAAAATTGGCTGCAATGCTTTGCTGTCTCAAAAGTAAAAAGAACAGAATACTTCTGCAAATCTATTTTATTAGTCCTATACCTTATGCAACAGGTGGCTAATGTCAAAAGAGTTCAGGTCAAACTGTGTCTGTGCACTTGCAGACATCCAAAGTCCTTTCTAACTCAAAAATACATTTATGTATGTGTATATATATTTGACTTTTGGCCTCTGTTCACCAGCAATTTAAATTAGGCCCTGAAAAGCTGTAAAAGCTAGTTCTACTAGGTAATATGAAGAGTAGCTCCAGATTTTACATATGCAGCAAAGGCTTTCTGAGGAATGATTCTGAGGAAAGACAACTGATAGCATTTCACATATTATTAATTTTAACCTTCTAGAACTTGCCTTCATCACTATGACACAAATGAAAACAGTGTGCTAGAATGAACTTCTGATTTTTTGATGGCTGAAGAGCCTTATAAAGATGAAACACTTAAAGATCCTATCCTTTTTTTTTCTTTTTGGATTTAAAATTTAAAAAAACAGCAGATAGTGACAGATTAATATATATAGGAGAAAGGTTGGAAGGAGGAGAAATAAGATAAAATTTCTAAAGAGGCTTCCTTTTCTGTTTGCTATGATTTTAATAAACTGTGACCCTATTAAAACCACCACTCCATACACTTTTGTAGTCAGTTCCTTTTTTGTAATTGTGCCAGTGTTGTATCCACTGTATATGAATTAATGCCAGACAAATATGGCTATGCTTCAAGAAGCACAATTTTTCATAGTGTTACCCTGAACCCTCTGGCTCAAGTACACAAATTTGAGGGACAAATGTCTCTGAAAAGAACACTCTACAGTGCTTCCAACCCCGCTCTCCTACATGACTCTTGTGCAGTTGTACACAGTCCAACAAACATCAAATGAGACATGTAGACTGAAGCCAAATAATTCAGACTAAACTGATCAAGTTTACCCATTCAGTGCAAGATGTTTTCAGTTCATAAGATCTTTTTTCTTTTGTGGGCTAATTAGAACAGCTTGACTAAGACTTACTGAAATATTATGTTCCTTGCCATTCAAAAACTGTATGAGCCAATGCCAGTGCTACACCCTGTTCACTTTTAAAGCCATATGCACTTCTTTAAAAATTTTAAACCTGCTTTAGGTATCCACAGCTGCTTCTAATATTTTGACCGTTAAATTCTGTTCTTCCTCTCCAACTGAATTGCTATAAAGTATGCCAAACAGTTAATGTTGTTTTGGTTTTTTGTCTTCTTGCATAATGCTGCCGTATTCAAACATGGGAACTGTACAACAAAACTGAAGCTTGTATTTCTAGGTTCAAAATTTAATAGTTGCCCGTATAGTTTTGCATTTCTATTTTTTTTTTTTTTTGTCTTGCTTCATCTGTCAGGTTTCAGACTGATAAAGAAACTTCTGTTGATTAGGACAAATTTAACAAAGAACGAGACTTGTAGGTTAATGATACAAACTTTGCATATAAGAGTTTTCTCTTGTTACTACTCTGAAAAATATCTGAGTTTTCACAGGACAGAGACCTTTTTAACTTTAATGAATTCTAGCTAAATTTAAAGTGTGAGTTTTAGCTCAACAAAGTCTATGATCTTCAAGACTCACACCAAAAATAAAAATCACTCTATGGCAAGCATATAAATAAGAAAATGCACAAAGACTTGGAAACAAATGTCCAGAAATTTAATAAATAGCAAAGCAGCTGAGAGGAAGATAGAAAAAATCTGAACTTTAAAAGCTGTAGAGACTACATAGATGTATAATATTATACAGATACATACACATCTCCATATATGCTGTGGATACTGTATACAGACAAGATGGTCTATGATGAAGCAGAGGGAAGATAGAGTGGGATGTTTTCTCCTTACAGGTATACTACTCTGACACCAGATTAGAATTTATTTCCTAATGAAAATCAGATTATTGTACTGTATTCCATTAATGATCATATCTAACAACTTTTGAGCATGCTGGTTACTTTGAAGGGAAGTGAGAATTGTCAAAGATTTTAAAGATTTTGCATTCTTAATTTTTTCCTTTTTTTTCTGCCCCACCCCCCAATGGAAAGAGGAAGCCAGGAGAAGAAGACTCTCAATGAAGACTGCAATGTGAGTTCACCCCTGGTTAGACTTTAGCTCAGAGCAAGTGACTATGAAGAGGGCCAAAATACTAAGAAACCAGACTCCCCCAACTGTTTTCATATGCATTCTATATAAAACTGTATCACTATTAGGGGAACTATGACAACTTGAAATAACAAGAATGAACAGAGAAAAGGTGCTAGCTAGTTTTATAGCCATCATACATACTTTGTGAGCTTTATAGAACCTCCAATTACTATCACCTTAACTATCATTAGATAAGTCCATAGATGCAAACTGTATTAAAAATATACATGAAACCGTGCCCTGTTTTGGAAGCAGCGTACCACTGATGGTGCTGCAGCAGTATCCAGCAGAGCACCAGTGAGTGCTTACATACCCGTCAGCGATGGCTCAAACTTCAAACACTGCAGTCAGCCACCTTTCCTGATGTTAAGGACCCCACAGATACAGATTATACTGCTGGAGAAATTTTCACTAGCTTCAGGAAGGGAAATTTGCTGTAACTGACATCATCCCTACTCCTTTAGAATCAGAGCTTCCTACGGAGAAGCCCATGCTGGCAACACTTCCCCCACAGCTCTACTCAGCAGGAGCAGCCTAACAAGAACCCGAAAGTGTTGGGTAAGGGAAATGTTCAGTCCCGGAAGGCAGGGATGGAGGATGACTCATCTGGTGCTGTTCCCAAGTTATCCTCTCCAATCAAACCAACTGCTCTCTGAGGTGAACCAGGAACCACCCCATCTAATTTTTTTCCAGAGCAGTAGAGATGGCACAACAATCTGGGTCCTTTGTGCAAGGGCAAATGAGGAATCAGAAAGGACATCCACCTAGAAAACTTGAGCAGCTGGGTCCAGCACTAGTTTGTAGACTAGTTTGTACTCTGCATTTTACAGCACAAAATCTACCAAGTTTTCACCGTTTCATATAAACACCATCCAATGAAAAAGTCAAAGGAAAAAGTTGTTTTTTCTCTCTTTTAGTGGTAAACTTTGAATGATGATTCATAGTATGTTTCTGAGACAACTTTAGAGGTTTTTAAGAAACAGGGGAGGAGCAGAATTAAGATATTTACCTTATTGTTTAGTTAGATTGTGACTCTAATTAGGTCAGCTATAGAAGTGTATAACACTCCAATAAATGGGTAGATTTACTCTTCACAGAACCACAGAATGGGTCAGGTTGGAAGGTACCAGAAGGTACCACAGTGTGTCATCTGCTCCAACCTCTCTGCTCAAGCAGGGTCACCCTAGAGCACATGGCACAGGATTGTGTCCAGACAGTTCTAAACACCTCCAGTGAAGGAGGCTCCACACCCTCTCTGGGCAACCTGTTCCAGTGCTTGGCCACCTGCACAGTACAGAAGCTCTTCCTCATATTCAGGCAGAACTTCCTGTGCATCAGTTTCTGTCCATTGCCTCTTGTCCTATTGCTGGGGACCACTGAGAAGAGCCTGGAAACATCCTCTGACACCCTCCCTTCAGATACTGATAGGCATTGATGAGGTCTCCTCTCAGTCATCGCTTCTGGAGGCTGAACAGGCCCAGCTCTCCCAGCCTTTCCTCCTAAGAGATGCTCCCGTCCCTTTATCACCTTTTGCTGCCTTTCACTGGACCCACTCTAAGAGCTGCATGACTCTCCTGTACGGAGGAGCCCAGAACTGGACACAGCACTCCAGATGCACCTCACTGGGGCTGAGTAGAGGGGCAGGATCACCTTCCTTGACCTGCTGGGAATGCTTTTCCTAATGTCTCCCAGGTTACCACTGGCCTTCTTGGCCACCAGGGCACTGCTGGCTCATGGAGTGCTTGCTGTGCACCAGGACACCCAGGTCCTCTGCAGAGCTGCTTTCCAGCAGGCCAGCCCTCAACCTGTGCTAGTGCTGGGGGCTGTTGTTCCCCAGGTGCAGGACCCTGCATTTGCCTTTGTTGAATTTCAGTTCTTGTACACAATCAGATAGAGTCAAGTTGTAATTTCCTTTTCAAATATCTACATTGCATTTTCCAGGATTAACATCACAAGGTCTCCAAGTATCAACATAGAAAGTGAGGGAACCTAAATGCACATGGAGTCAGTGCACATAGAAAACTTGCTGGACTGTGTCTATGAACCCTGTCATGTCAGAGACTGTGAGTCAACCTTTTGTGTTGAGCGCTGAGAAGTACAACCCTTTCCTCTGCAGCTGTAATCCCACTTTGTCTCTTCAGGGTCCCCATCTCCCTCCCTGCTCACCTCTCCTTCAAATCCCTTTTTTTAGTTTGAGCCTTGCAAGCAAAATATTTGGGAAGGACATACTAGTTGTAAGCACAGTGACACTCAGACGCAGGACAAATAAGACAGAAGAATCTGTATTAGTTTTCTGCTTTCTCTGCTTCTACCCTCCTGTGGAGTGTGGAAAAAAAGCTCTCCTTCAATGAGAAAGTAAAATTGCTGGCTGCCTGGTCAAGCAAGTGAATGCAGTGACTGTGGCATTTGTGTTGCAGCCACTTTCAGACAAACAGTTCCAGATAACTTTGCAGTATCAGCCTGAATGTGTACTTTGTTTAGAAAAGATTCCCCTAATCATCAAAGAACTGCATAAAAAACAATCATAGCAATTAGGGTATGCCAAATAGAAGAGACAGCTCTGAAGATTTTTTTGTCCATTTCTCTGAACATCCTTCCTTTGATTCACTTGAGTTCAATTTTCAAGTCTTTAACTTCAGGCTCTTTCAAACAGACACAGGCCTTACATCTCTATCCAACTGCTAACACTGCTCCACTGTCTTCAGAGCAATAGCAGGGCCTTGCTCCTCACTCCTCCAGTCCTCACTCAAATATACATGCTGCTTTCACCCCATCCCCAGGGCACTCAAAGTCTCTAAGACTCTAACTGCCCCTTCCAAAGAGTGATTTCTGCTGAGGTATTTGATAAGAAAGAAGTTAGCATACTGCAGCAGGGCCAAAAGAAGTTCAACATTTAAACATTTATGTTCTAACATAAACACAGATAAAAATTTCTGTGTATCTGTGAGTTGCTTCCTTCTCACTTATTTGAGACTCTTTTTACATCACAAATGATGCAAATGGAATTTAGATCACTATTCTACTTGTATAGCATCTAGTATCACTGATCCTCTCATTTGTGCTTCGATTTAATAGTTTTTAAGTCGTAAGATGGCAGAAGATAAAAGGGTTTTTTTTTAATTGAACTTTTGTCTACAGTATGCCATGTTTTTTTCTGATACACTGTCAAATTTGTTATCATGAAGCAAAAAATTATAGGTCCTTTAGCCTTAAAAAGACAGCTTGGAAGAACTATTAAGATATATGCTGAAAGCAGGTACAATACAAGAACACTTGATGCAAGAACTGGAGCCCTTAAAGAATAAACCATGGAGTCCTTTAAGAATAAGCTGTGCTGCACAATAGTTATACCACAGCTGCCACAGTGGACAAAAGTGAAAAACATCACCAGTTTCCCATAAGTAACCAAAAATTTTTGGAGAATTTGTAAAAAGGACTAACTTCAGCCTGCTACAATTTAAAATAAGTTTGTTGCTTAAAATTGATCCCAACGAATGTGAAAATATTAACAACTTGATGATTTACTTTTCTCTGAGTTAATCTATTTTATTCTCACTTCTAACATAATGGAAGAGACATGAGAAAAGTAACACAGTATTGGGCACTTTCTTCCGCATGACCAGCACTGTTTTATGTGAATAGGAAACTACAAAAAGAACAATTTTTAGATGTATCTGGTGAACTTTATAGCCTCAAATATTAGATTGTCCAATTTAAAAGTTTTGAAAGGAAATTAATTTCTGTGCTTTGCAAAGACCTTACACCCTCAGATGCAAAGCCCATTCACCCCTTTAATATGCCTATTTCCCATACACCTTTAAGACTTATACCTAAAAATGTTTATATTATTGAAATGACAGGTATTTAGCTACCTTTTGATGTCTGTGTTGCAAGATATCATTGTAATTTGACTGATGTCTTGTCTTTCATACACTGGTATAAGGCTCTGCATCTGTGTCCTCGGACTGCCTGATGTGGAATACAAATGGCAGAAACCAAATTGTCAGGACCAACACACACCTGCAGGGCACACTCAGACCAATCTGCATAGCCCCTCTAGCGAAGAGAGCAAGCACAATGTCCAAAATGAAAATAAGCAGACTGGTTAGACAGGTGACACTTACAATGTTTTCCAAACATTTCTACTTCAT
Source organism: Pardalotus punctatus (assembly GCA_013400915.1). Lineage (NCBI taxonomy): Eukaryota > Metazoa > Chordata > Aves > Passeriformes > Pardalotidae > Pardalotus > Pardalotus punctatus. Next base: position 254,351 of record VZTX01015266.1, read on the forward strand.
GAGAGTTTGCCAAGCAAAGTAGCTTACAGCTCATGAGGGATTTACCAGACCGATTACAGCAACTACAGCCGACGAGCTGCACCCTTTGCAGAGCACACATCCAACTTGATTAAGCCTGCATGTAGCCCTGTCACTTGCTATAAGCCTTCCTACTTGTTTCAAGTTGTTAAGCAGAAACCACAATTCCTTAATGATATCCTTCCCCATAAGCAATGGCTGTAGCAGTTGCAGCAGTGTCATTCTCTTCCTAACAAGAAGAAAAATAATTCACATAGGGGAGGTGGTAATCCTCAAGAAAAACTTTCCTGCAAGTCTGAGAACACATTAATGAACATCCCATTTGTATACTGGCTGAATTACTTGTCTTCAGATTCCGTCTCTTTAAGAATATGAGTAGCTTCTAGATTAATGCCACCCTTCTCCTCAGAAAGACTGTGACAGCAAGTGAAGAAGGAGGGAGTCTAATGCTGGCAGGTGAATACCAGTGCTGTGTACACCTGTATGAGATGCTACTGAGATAGTAGAGAACTCTCAAAATTTGTGCAAGCACACCCAGGTGTACATCCACATATGCAAGCTGATTGCCCATCGACTCATTAAATATTTCTCCTTGTGTGCACATGTAAGGCTCATGTGTTTATATACACAGTTGTGTTTTCATATGTTCAGTAAACTAATTCATTATAGTCTTTCTGGGTAATGATCCATTTCATTATCTCTACAATCTCTGCAGCATTAAGCAGAAAGCTGTGACAATATATCCAAATGAAACATGTCTTCTTCACAGAGATATCTCCATCTCTCAAGCAACTCACACATTTTGAGTATTATTTTTGCTTGGCAATCACTCCTCTCCACCACTTCTCAGGGACTTTCCATATCTTCATATCATTAATCTGTTTTAAGAATCAAAAAGAGGATGTCCCTCTGATAAAAGGATGCCCAGATCTATCACCCTTATGAAGACTGTGGCTCCACTAGCTTGCAAAGCAGCCTCAAAAGATTTAAATAATGTACTTTGAAACACAGTTGGACAATCTGTTGTAATTATAACATTAGCAGTAAGTTTCTGAAAAGATCTTCACAAATAGAAGTTCTGTACTACAGGTAAGATCCATCTCAGCTAATTTCAGACACTGAAAATTAGGTGTTTAACTTAAATTAGATGGTTCATCTCCCCTTAATTAAGCAATAGATGGACATACTGCCAAAGGGTGAGTCATTCTACATTTACATAAACAATTCAGAAAAATGCAAGGAATTGCCCTCAAGAAGTATTTATGGAGTAGGAGCTCATGCAACTAGCTCAGACTAGACCTCAGCCTTTTAACTGGCTTTAATGAGGTAAGATGAATTCCACTCACCAGAGCCTCACAGAATCACAGGACAATTAAGGTTGGAAAAGACCTCCATGATCATTGAGCACCGCCGTATCAACCAAGCCATAGCACTATGTGCCACAGCAGCTCATTTCCTGAACGCTATCATGGATGGTAAACCCACCATCTCTCTGAACAGCCTGTTCCACTGTTTAACCATCCTTTCAGTGAAGAGATTCTTCCTGACAGCTATCCTGAACCTCCCCTGGTGCAGCTTGCGGCTGTCCCCTTTTGTCCTATTGCCAGTTGTCTGGGAGAAGAGGCTGACCTCCACCTGGCTCCAGCCTCCTTTCAGGTAGTTGTAGAGAGTTCTCAGTTTTCAGCAGGGACATCCATCCTTTCCTACACTGACAGACATAATTTATAGGGTTCAGATTTTCAATAAATACAAAAATTACAAGACAGAATTAACAACCTTCCCTGAAACAATTTTTTGTTCTGTGCTCCCCATTCTACACTGATTCTGAACTTCACTGATATATGATGCAGTAAAAAAGAGCTAGAACTCTCTTGAACTCTCCTGATATTTTCCATTGGTCCCAAGCTATTTGCAGACAGGAAAAAGCAGTCCTAAAGCTCCACATATTCTATTCATACTGACCATTAATCACATGCACTTAGTCCTGACTTAACAGCAACATTCAGCTATCAGGACCTAATACTATTGAACTCAGAAAGATTTCATTAAAGAAATATAGTATTTTAGAACAATAGTCCTACATAGACTGAACTCCTTTGGTACGCAGAATAAGACAGAGAAAGCTGATACAGATTGGCAATAAAGATTGGGAGTGGATTTTTACTGACCACATTTCTACTGCCAAAAGTCATTTATGGGTGGGACAGAAGGAGCCTCAATTTTAATCTTTGGAGCCATGAATGTGAACAATTCTCTCTGCAGAATTTATGAGCTGTTTTACTTATCAGTATTTCCTCAGAGTTTTCACGCAGCCAGATTGATTACCCTTTCCTTATACTGTTTTGTGCATACTCAAGTTTGGCTATACAGTGCATAAAATGGACATAAACTACATACTGTACCATACATGGAAATTAAAGGCAGTGACATACCAATCATAGTTCTTAAATTTTTGTTCAAAAACACAACAGGGTATCACTTATAAGAAATATCTAAATGTCCAAATACTTCAGCAACAAGTATAACCTAAATATTTGGGAATTTTTAATTAACTAAGTTCCACAGGTCATCTAAACAGATAGAATAAATAAAAAAATAGTAAATGGAAAGAGTTTTATTTTTTTCTGTAACAAGCTCGGCTTTCATAATTCATTCTGAATGTTTTCAGTGCACAAAGAAGTAGTTCTTCTTTTTTTTCTCTTTAAATCCATAATTTCCCTGAATAAAAATCTCAGATTAAACTATTATCAGAAAATACCAGTCAGCTGACATAAAACAAAACAGGATATGAATATAGCCCAGCATTCCCAAAAATGAGATCCGATAGTATGGCTTGAAAATCTTACCTTGTGAAAATGTGAGAGATTATCAATTGTCTAACTACAATGAAATGGGATGATGTTGTTACTCCTGTGAGCAAACAGAAAAACTCCCACTGATTTAAAGAACACAGCAAGTTCTAATTTTAGAAGGATTATTTTGTCATGTGTCTAGAATGAAGTATTTAAAGTGATGGAGCGAACAATGGACATCTTCCTAGAGGACATCAGAGAGATGGTGAGACAGCTGCAGAAGCATACAAATATAGGGTAACAGAATCTAGTCTGTTTGGAAACTGACTCCCAATAACTTAAATAATTTATTTACCATCTTTCCATCAGTCTCCTTAGCATTGCAGAGGCAGATTCACACCCCAGAGGCACTGGAGGAGGTAATGCAGCTCGAGAGAGGAACAGTGGAGGGACAGACTAGAGCACCACCGGCCAGCCGGGCACTGGGAACGTGGGCTGCTGAGTGCTGCGGGTGCACGGACTGAAACACACGGTCTGAGCAGGACAGGGATCACTGCCACTGCTGGGTCTGCCTGGTTTGGTATTGAACGTATCTGTTAATTCTACAATCCGTGACAAGCAAAAAGATATGTTCTACATCTCCCTTTTTTGTACATTATTATAAGCAGTACTTCTACCCTTTCTTTCAAAATTCTATCCTTTACAAAAAAGATAACATATATGACATGTGATGTATATGTAGATATACATGCACATGTATAATAGGCATACATGCATCTCTAAACCACCTTCCACGATATAAAAAAAAAAAATTAAAAAAAAATTGACTACTCTTTAAACTTTTGTAAATATATAGACAAACGTTAACAGGTACCTGTATATGAGCACACATACCCATCTCTGTATCTAATATGCCCCATAAACTAAATATGTATAGTGGTCTCATTCTACATAGGATGCACTACTGGTGCCAAAAAGCTAAGGCTACAGTTATTATCTCTGTGTTAAAAAATTAAATCTCATGGTGGCTTTGGAGGAGCTGTACTAACCTATTCAATGAATTGCTGTTTCAACATTTTGAGTCATACCCAAGCTGTATCCTGCTGCTCCAAAAATATTAGGGCATACCAGTGCTTGTCACATTGAAATACACTTGAAAGTATCCTAAAAGCAGCTGCAGAGCAAAATTAATTAATGAGCACAAAAATTATTAGTTAATAGCTGTTTTAAAGAACTTAACTAACTTTTAAGGGCAAAACATCCAAACTGCACTCAAAGGAAGACAGTGTGTTGATCTGAAAGAAAAAGCACCATGTAGTAATATTGCCTTACACAGTCCTGAAACATCCTATTGGAATTGTATCAACTATTAGTTTAAATATCATCATTCCTAAAGTCTAAACAAGAAAACCAAAGGTAGTCGTAGAACATCACTATTGCACTTGGGATTTCTTAATTTTGTATCTAAGTATCTACATGCATATTTCTGTTAAAACATTTTAACGTTTAAAAAAAAAAAAAAAAAGGTTGTATCATCACATAGCTAGTGATAAATCCACATTAGTCTTACTAAGACAAGGACAGCAGCTCAGGAATTACAAATTACAAATACATTGCACTTTGCCTCATAGTGGACCTATGTGAAGTAATATCCCAGCCTTTTCCAAAATGATCCAGAAAGTTTTGTTGCTTTGAAATGGTGTCAGTATTCACCTCTACTCAAGCCTCTATTCAACCTTCAATTTAGATTAGCTACTGCAACCATGCAGAAATTTATGAGAAATGGACTAAGCTACAAGTACAGGATTACAAACACAGCAGGAACCAATATTCGCCTTCGCTTTCCAAAAGATCAATACTTCGATATGATGATGATTCATGGCTTGATGAAGATACATAATATTTCTATCTAATCAATTAGAATAAAATAACTTGTTTATATTGAAAGATGTTGTAAATCTTGTGTTCCTGTGCAAAGGCTGCTGAGACCTTTAAAGACAAATATATATCAAAAATTATTTTTGAAAATACTGACTTTTTTGTCATACGAGATAAAATTCTTAATGGGAAGTCAAGTTTTGTCCCCTTAGACTAAAATATGACTACTGTCACTCTGTCTTTCCTGGCATTTATGTAAGTATTGAAAAATGAAATCTTACAAATTTGCTCAAATAAATGAGACTATTAAATGTCCAGGAAAAAGGGATAAAATTTTCCATAGATGCAAATATGTCTGTTATCCCCTTGCTTTTAGGAAGTCTGAGTTATCCAGCATCAACTTTGCTGATCTGAATCTCCTGTACCATATTATTTTTCTTTCGCCAAATCCCCTTTGAATAATTTTTTTGAATGACACTATTCAGTTCAACACACTGGTACTCAGTATATTGATTTTTGTGTGCTCCCTTTCCTGAAACTTTGCTTAATCGGGTCCCCTCAGTACTCTGAATCTCTGTATCATGTCCACAAATAAGGCTCAGTAACTCAGAAAAAATCCTGTACTGACTTCGTGGGGCCCTGGGAAGAAAGCTGTGTTTTCATTTCCACACATTTTTCTTTTATTCCGCACTGCCTTGCGCTAATAGCTTATCTTATAAAGTGAAACCCTTTAAGGCTGTGACTGACATAGCTGTCATAGATGGGGAGGGCTGCTTTGCTCTCGTTCATCGGTAACGCAAACATCAGCCCATTCCCAACACCCAGCTGGAGAAACCTTGTTCTTGCTCAAGAGAAGTCTGGATGTGAAAGTTCTGCAAGTTAGACCGTACTAAACCCCCCTCTCGCCCATCTGGAGATGGCCTCACCTACAAACAGAGTATTTGACTGTCAATCACTGCAACAGTTTCTTTGTGGAGCAACCTATTCCATAGGTTTCAGTTAGCAATACAGAACCACACCAGTCTTCACAGTGGTACTGCAGCAAGGTAAAGAAAACAGCAAAGACGCTGCCATTCTCTCCTTACTTTTGTCAGGATCTCAAGTTTACGCAGAAAAAAAAAAATGCATGTTGTATATAAAATGCCTTCTACTTGTGTCTTCTTATTACAAGAAGGAACAAAGAATGGATGCCTTATTGGCCTGACAGACAGGAAGCTGAAAACATCAGTAACCGATTAGGTTTAAGAAAAATCATTTGTTCTATGATAATTAAAAGTAACTTCAACAACATTTAAAAAAGTAGCTAGTTGGATTATTTCCTCAGTATTAAAAAAAAAAAGAATAATCAAATAATAGTTAACCAAGAAACAACACCACTCTAAAAAATCCATTCATTATTACCATTTCATATATGAGCTGAATTCAAGGAGGTACTTGATAGTAACCAGAAATGAAACTAGATTGTGAATTCCCATGTGAGTTGCTTGGCCTTACCCCCTCTCAGAAGCATTTCAAAAGAAAATCTGAACCTGCAGCTCTCAAGCTTTCAGATTTGTGCTGCTCCTTCATGAGAAACAGATTCCTTCAGCTCTTCCTTACAGCACTGTCTATGGCTGGTGACCTGGCCAGCAATGACTAAAGCAGAGAGAATGCTCAGCTGAGGAAATTTCTAAAGTCCTTTTGAACTTTTATCTGTTATTTCACATTCTTATTTAATGCCTATTTATTTCCACTACAGAGACAGCTTACAAAAAAAAGAGCCCAAAAACCAAAAACCAAACCAAGCAAAAAATACTAAAAAAACAAAAAGAAAAAAAAAAAGAGAAAAAAAAAGGAGAAAAAAAGGAAAAACAAAAAAGAAAAGAAACCAACTTGTTTACTGCATAGATGTGTTGCCAGGAAATCTCATTGTTGTAGTGGTGAGTAAAAATCCTGCACCCTGACTTAGGTCTTACTCACCCTAAATCACGTATGAGCCATGCAGCCTTTTCTAATTAATGAAAGTGGTCAAATGTTTTACAACACTTACTAGGGAGTCATCTTTCTGTGCATGGCCATGCTTATTACTAAGCTGTGATGGTTTTACTCATGCCCTGCAAATCAAGTCCTGATGCACAACAGGAAGTTTTCACTGCCAAATCTTTTGGAGCTTAACACAACATCAAGAAGATCCAAAGCCAGGTGTTAAAACTGTCAAAGAGAGATCATTTGAAATGGAAAACACAAGAGAGCTCAGCAACTGTTTTTGTTCCAATTTGTTTTCTAATTTGCTGCAATTGGAGAGTTTCACCTGAACAAAATATTTTGATCAAGTGCTGAGAGATATATTGAAGGATGAAATGCTGTCTGCTGAGTTAAGATCAGAGGGGCAGAGCAGCAAAGGGTTTACAGGGAATAAATATAACTAAAAAGATAAGTCAGACTAAATGTCATGCTGAAAGTAGGTTAGGAAATTACTAATATTATACTTGGTCAAATTCTCTCATGTTTTATGCAGAGTTAGTACATTTAGTAGCTGGCACCTTCTCAGTTTATATATCCAGAAATATTATGATCCAGCTCTAACCACTTCAAAATTATGCTTCCCTTTGATTTGCTTATTTTCCAAGTACTCTCAGCTTGGTTTACACAGAACATACACAAGAGCCATCAGAAATCTGCACATTTTACACGGGGGAATTGTCCCTTCACATTTACCAGACAAAACACTCTGCATTCCTTTTCTGAATTTTAAAGAAGTTATGCTATCTTTCAGCCAACATCCTCTTGCCAGTAAAAACAAAAAGGAAGGTTTGTGACCTTAAAAACATCATGGGCAAGTGAAGATTCGCACAAAATAGTCCACTACTAGGTTTGAGAATAGATATAAGCTTCCTCCTCTTCCAGCTTAATCCCCAAACACCCTCACTTGTCAAAAGGCTATTGTTAAGGCATGGGCTTCCTCCAAGACCACATCCTGTGAATCAGGTCAGAGTGAAACACAGAGCTGATTTAAATGAACTCCTCTTTGCATGCGCTGTATGCAAGTGCAAGAAAAACGATGTGACTCAAAAAATAGTCTAGTATACTAGAGAAAAAGGGACAGTGGACCTAGACCAGAATGAACACACATTCAAAATAATTAGCAGTTCTCATTTGTAATTCATGCCCTTAGTATTTCCTAAATGCAAGTTTCTTCTACAAAGAAGCTAGGCAGTGTGCTCAAAGACAGAAATTAGGACCAAAAAATCCATTTCTCTTCAAAAGAGGCCTGCTTTTACTTCACAAATACTTAAGATTTTCCACACCATATTTAATAAGTGAGCAGCCTATCAACAGCATTACACACAGGACCACTGATGAGTGTTATACTGCTCCACAAAGGGCACAAAATATTCTGCATCTTTATTAAATTGTGTTAGTCTATGTTTACTGCATACATCAAAATCAAGAGAATATGGCTCCAGGAGAAAAGATCCACCACCAGCTCAGAGCTGGGCACAGACTTACACTAGCTATTGACAATAAAATGATGACAAAGCCAAAACTGTCCTTATGAGGCAAGCAGGAAAAATAACTCATTATTTCAATGTTTCGTTCTTAACTGATCGCTTAGGAAAGACAAAGGATAGGCTTGTGGTTATCATGTGGAGATTGGGACTTGAGATATATATGACTTGAAATTCCTAGTCCTGCCACAAAGTCCCAGCCTGAGCGTGGGAAAATCATCCCTTTTCTCTTTAATCTTTCCCTTCCCTCTGCACTATGGTGATAATGTTTTTCCCTTTCTCCCACAGTCCATGTAATACAGCCATAAGTTCTGTAGGGCTGGACTAACTTCTGCACACATGCACACTACCTGTTATGGTAAGACATCAATCTAGTAAAAATTTCTAGGATCAAGGTCTGTTAGAAATGAACAGAAAAATCCGCAGAAAGCACATTATTATGTTTTTAATTGAGGGAAGGAGTGCTTTTCAGTGCAACCAAACTCCTCAGTGGTACCCCTCATTCTGCTGGGTGCTTTGGGATGTCCTAGTCTTCCTGGGACCCCCTATAAAATGCAGCCAGATGAAATATTCACTGCAGTGCTCTTGAAGGGATTTTAAATTAAGCATTTTTAAGTTCATAGGTCATCTATGTTCCTTGCTGTAGAGCAAAGAACTGAGTCCCCAAGAGTCACTCCGCTGTCAGACCTCACGGGATCTTGAGGCGTGAGGACACTCCAATACGGGTATGCCAGGGAAATGAGCGTTTCCAAGCAAGCAACTAGCTTTCTGGGCTCCAAGAATACCCTACCGTGCTTTTGGGAAACTTAACAGCAACTGCAGTATTTCAGTGCAATACCTCTGGAAAATCCCACGCCACACAATGGCACCTTTGCTAAGGAAGTAAATCCGTCTCCAAAGAGAGTCCTTACACATCTATATCACCGTGGGCCACTGTGCTGTCAGCTCAGGCTCCCAGGGAAGCGTGGTTTCATTACCATGTACCTGAAGTCAGCTGAACCAAGGAATGAGAAAAGAGAATGAGAAAACCATCAAGATTGTCACCGAGTCCTTTGCACAATGAAGGATCAATGCTAATAATATTATGAATTGCAAATGTACACATTTGGTTTTCCAGTGATAGAGATGCTGTATTTTCTGCAGGCAAAGTGTTCCTCTGTTTAACAACTGTTATGGCTGGGAAGTTTTACTAAAGCCTAACCAAAACCTCCTGGGGTATAATATAAGCCCATTATTTTTATCTGAAGATGGAGACCACTTATCTCCACTTGTGGTTATGAAGAACAGAGTATCCCAGGGGGTTGCAAGAGTGTTGCACCAAGCAAATGCTGCTGGGTTGCTTCAATTCTTCTGGTGCATGCACAGTGCGTCATCACGCTGACACACTCCTCTTTTTGAGGGAAGGATTTTCATTGAATACTTGTTTGGACAGGAAATCTCCAGGCAGCTTCCCCAGGCACAAATGTAATACAAAAGAATAAGTGTGATTGTTTTCTGATGATATGTAATACCAGCTTACAACACACCAATTAGTATGAAATAAATTGAGTTCTACGTTCTTATTTTGAAAGAGAAATAACATGAAAGCAGTAGAAATTTAGGCAGAGGTGTTAAGCTGAGGTTAGTCAATACCCTCCTATCCATGATCCCAATCACAAATTACAGATGAAAAACATCATTTGACCTACACTCAACACAACCTTTTCACAAATATAAAAGCTTTGAGAGTTGATATTGTGTTACTTTATATATATCTCAACTATATGAAAATGTGCTTGATACAGATGATTGGACAAGAAACATGTAACACTGAAATTTACTCCAAGCTTATGGAGAAAATGAAACTCTTAAATCAGTTATAATATAGCGTAGACAGATGGTACTGGATATATAAAGCACATTAAAGACACTGTTATCTCTTTGATAAAGAAATAATTCAGAGCACAAGGCAAGAAGCTGAAATTGCTGACAATCTGAACTCCTGCCAACTGTCCTGGCTTCACTGGGGCTGTGTGAATTTTAAACACACATAGTCCCAGGTGTCCACAGCGCTGACTGAAAATTCTGGCAGCTAGTTCAATGCTTTTGAAACACTGCTGGCTTCCCATCACTAGCAGTCACTATGGGGAGAAGATAGGCAGTTTCTGGCTGCTTCTGCTGCCCTTTCTGTTGCCTTGGCTGTAGTGCTGTAAATGAAACACTCGGCACAATGAGCAGCTTCCTCTCTTGCCAACCCACAAGGCAGATGTCTCCAGCTCACTAGTGGTGAGAAAAGGAAGGGTATGACAAAATGGGGAAAGAAACTCATTTATTTATGTTCCCTAGATTCAGCGTGTCAAGCAACTCAGTGGAGCTTGGCCCTCAGAGACCAGACAAAAAAGTATCCAAGAAATGAAAAGGTCAAAGAGATGTGGGATTGCAACAGATGCCTTGCTTTGGAGAGATTTGGGGAATGGTGGGAAAGGGTCACACAAAACCTAAGTAAATGGTGTGGAAGGGTTAGCTGAGGAAAGAGAGATATGGAAGTCATTTATGGCACACATCTGGTTTTCCAATGTGCACAGTCCTCCCGTTGACGTGAGCAGGAGCTCCACCCATGTACGGAAAACAAAAATATTTGTCTTGAGATCTGTCTGTATAGAGGAGCCTAGCTGTTCTCCAAGTTTGGTGTCTTGAGACAGGCAGGATTTACCACATCACTGACAAACTACTTAGAATTGATGAGGGGAAAATGAGATGTTTCCATGCTCATCTTAATGTCCTGGTGCAGAAGGGCTGGCTGGATGACACTAGAAACCCTCAGAGTAAAACTGAGATGATATGGTTTGATACCAAATGACACGGACCTTAGGAGTCACTTTAACAGCACCAGCATGTGCTTTTGCCTGATCAGGTCAAAGTATTTCGCTTGGTTTTGTGACACTGACATTCATTTTAGGTTACTTTAACAACATTCACTTGGTACAACTAAGTGTTTTGGACCCCATTCTCTGCTGGACACGCTCCCCAGGTAGCACACATCTATTCTGCTCTGTTCTGCTGATTTACAGACTGCTTTCCCTGCTTAATTGCTCAGATTTCTGTGCTCTACAGAAGTTGGTTGTATCTCTTTACTCAGGTGGACATATAATATTCTTTGTTATTTCTTGCAGAAGATCCATTTCCTGAGCTCCCCTAAGATCTTGCTGTATAAAAATTGAATTGTTTAATGAACTTAGTGGGGCTGGACCCCTGTAAAAAAGGTCACAAACAACTGTCTACTTATCCTCTGGATACCAGCATCTCCATACTACTAGGATCTTACTACAAGCCCCCAAAACTGAAGTATCTAGAAAAGTTTTAGGTTTACATGTGTGTACTGGATCAGCCAGGGAGGCTGACTAGAGCTTTCTGATAATGAACAGTGATACGAAAAATGCTGCAGGCAAGACAGGAAGACTTGATTAGGGGATACATAGAAAAATAAGTCATATTCAGTAGCCTGTAAAGATGTCTGCCAACAGGAAGGAAGAAGCAGATAAAGCAGACAGCAGCAGACAGATAGCATGAACAAAAAGAAACTGAAAACATAAAAAACCCCTCAAAGAAATAAGATAATATGACAGTAAAGGAATTAATTAACTCAGGAAAGAAGGCTAAAATCTTATCATCCGAGTCATACAACCAAAACACTACAATTAATATATCAGATTAATCTCGGAGAAAATTCACTTTGGAGGCATAAATGATGGTGCAGGGCTCTTAAAAGAAGAAACTCTGATGATGGGAGGAAAACTTTGGGAATATAAAGCAGAACACTGCAAGGAGCAGCCCCAGGAAGCCAGACCAGAAGACCAGTGTGCCCGGCAGAGGTTGCTGACTCCCAGCAGCTACTCAGCTTTGTGCTGGAGCAGATTCATGGCAATGCACTTGTGACTACGCCATCAAATACGTGAGAGTAGCTGAAATCAATCCCACTCTAAGGTGACCTGGAGTAAAACACTACTGCCATTGGCATTTTGCTACAGGTCATTAACAGACTCACAGACAGGAGATCCTGCAGTCCAACCCCCTGACTAAAGCACGTTCACCTAGAACAAGTTGCACAGGATTGTGTCCAGACAGGTTCTGAATATCTCCAGAGAAGAAGATTCCACAACTTCTCTGGGCAGCCTGTTCCAGTGCTTTGTCACTCTCAAAGTAAAGAATTTTTTCCTGAATTTCACTGGAAATTCCTGTGCTTCAGTTTGTACCCTTTGACCCCTGCTCTGTTGCTGGGAACAACTGAAGAATCTGGCCCCAGCCTCTCAACACCCACCTTTAAGATCATATAGTGCAGAGTTATGATTTAGTGGTCAAATGTTGGTTGTGCAAATAAATTCTTTCTTCATTCCTATAGTTATAAGTCACTGTTTCATTTACCTTTCTACAATATCGATGGATGTTTTTTTTCACTTAGTTACTATTCAGTAGCACATTCTACAACTAGAACAGTATAAAAGCAACCCACCTTGATCTGATGATTACTTTTGCAAGCAGTATAAAAGTAGTGGTAAAGAAATACAGATAATACTATACCCGCAGTTAGAAAAATATTAGAAAATACAGTGGCGTTTTCAGACATGGTTTTGCAAAAAAACACTCTATGGTCCAGCTGAACAGCAAAACTCCATCTGCTTCAAAGACAGCCAGCATTTCACCTCATGAATCCAGCAGCTGGATTCTGTTCCTGTGTACATATATAGGAATAAACGTTTGTCTATATGATACTCAGGGAAAAAGAATGTGCTCTGAATACTTGTGTTCAAATATTTTGCATGACTATTCACATCATAAAGTGTTCATGCAGTCAGCCTAAACATTAGTGGGTTTAGCAAGAAAGCAGATGGACCTGTTGTATGAGACTTAGGTACCAAAGCACAAATTATGGAAATTTTGAACAAAAGTGCATTTAAATAAACTATACACAGAATAATTTAAATCATTAGCAACTTATTAGTTGCTTTCATAAGCTTAACTAGGTTCTATCCAATTAAGGAAAAAGTTAATCACCTCAAACTTTTTCTACCACAGTTTTTATGATAGTATCACTTTTATTAAACTTCAAACTTCATCACGTCCACAAACAAGAAAACAGCCAAGAGTACATGTGCAAGTGCAACAAAATCATGTGAGATGGGAGAAACAGCAGGGGAAAAGAGAACTGATGTATTCGTAACCAACCTTTGGCCTTGTGAGAAAGCCAACACAAGTGTCAAAGGTCTTGAACAATCAGGTTTGGTGAGAGTGAAGTTCATAGAGGAAACAGCTGGATGGCAATGATCCACTGTATTGACATGCATAACCCAAATTTATTTTAGAATCCTTAGCACTTATAGATAGTAACAGGATATGTCACAGTGACTACACGTGTCAATCTAAGTGCCTTCCAGACAGGATGAGAAAACCTGTGACCCAAAGTGCAGCAAATGTGAAACACTAAGCAATGCAAAAGGCACTGCTTTCAGCAGACAAGAGCAAAAGTTAACCAGATGATGAATTCATATGTTCCATTGTCTTTTGCAGATAGATATCCGTATTTTTCCCTCAAAAATCAGTGCTGCCTTATAGCCAATGATATATATAACATATGCATACCAGAAATACGTTAGTCAGATTTTACTCGCAGTTGGAAACACAGATTAGGTATTCACTACCTTTTGATTGAAAAACCTTTTATTTGATAATTTTTATAATTACACAGTCCTAATGCACAGCACTGTATACAAGTCACACAGAGCTATCACACTGATTAACATGTTTGCTAACCAAAGGCCTATTGGAATCAGCACTCACAAATGGTCAAGCTTTGGGATGACACAACCTGTAGTGCAGAACTTGCATCTGCTCAGCAAACCTGAGGAGACATTAACTCGAACAGCTCTGTAAAATCTGTGCTTAGAACTACTGTTTAAATAACCTACATATACTTCTGAGGATACCAAGGTGGCATGGATCTCCATCACTGATTGAGAAAACAGCGTTCAGTACTTTTAGGCTGATCCTTTGAAGATTACTAGTAAGAAAAACATTAAAATAATGTCTTCTTCATAAATACCCATCCACCTGTCAGTCCAAAACCCTTTGGCAAAAAGATTTCATGAAACTTGATTAAAAGGTGAATAAAAGAGTGTATTTCAAAAAATCTGCCTGGAAGAAATTTGAGCAAAGGGCTGCCACTAAGCTTTATTGGGAGTGTCGAACTTCTAAGGGGGTATTACAGAAAGGCTTCAGGAATTAGTAACTTTTTGAGTGTTCAGCACTTCTATAAATCCAGGTGGCCAGGGGAAGCTTTCAGACCATCATGTGGACAGCCTGGTCTTACTCTTTATAGATCATCTTTTAAAACCTCCCAGCAACCTCCACTGAGAACATATATAGAGAAGGATGTCACGGCTGGTAGGTTGTTTTTTGGAAGTTGGTTTGCTTTTTGTTGCTTTCTTTAAAAAAACAGTCTCTGAGATGACAGGTATTGTCGAAGCAATGAAATGGGAAATTGGTATCACAGTTTGCATCCATCCAGCCTGTTACTCTACTCACCAGAAGTTCATCAGGGTTCAGGACCACATGCCTTGGAAGGCTATGACTCCCAGTTGGTCTCACACTAATTACTAGTAGTTCCCAAGTGGTTTAAATACTGAAGGCTAGATGCTTTATATCTTTCTCCACACTTTGTAAACAAGAAACATTTATCAGCAGCCAATGTAACTTTTTGCTTTTCTCATGGAAAATAATATTTTCAAATCTAATTTACTTTTCATGGAATATCCATTAAGGAACACCATTTAAAAAAAACCCAAATAATATTTTCTATTAAAAATAAGTAAACAAACAGGAACTTCATTGTGTTGAAAATTTATTATCTTCAAATTTATATTATCTTCATACTCAAGTTATAGAAACAGGCTGTTCATCACTTTGTGGTAATCAAGAGATGAACACTTTGCCCCTTTTATTACATTTCTGTATACCTTGTCTGACACCACCAATGCATTGCCTCTGGGAGACAGAGAGATATGACAGAGAAAACTCAAAGGGAAAAGTTAAGTGGCATGACCAAAATCTCATGTGGAAATATGTGGCAAGGTTTAAAAAGGAAATCAAATGTTCAGAATCCCAACCCTATGCTTTAACCACAAAACCAACTTTCTTTACTAATATTGAATTAACCCAGTAAAATAAAACAAAGAAAAACAAGTATATATATTATGTGCATCTTGCCACTGTAACAACTCTAATGACATTTAAATGTTTTCAAACTAAGATACAATTACAAATATATGTTTAATTCCAGTGTGGTAATCACTTCCACAAACCAAGAGGGCTAGAAAAGCAAGAGGAAGTAGCCCCACAGCTTGCTGAAGCTGTGTAAACCACACATGCAGCCGTAACGTAGTGACTGAAAGATCTACAGAAATATATGCTGCTGACAAGAAGGGACTCGATGCTCATGTACAAGGCATGAAAAATGTTTTCAACTACAGCAGAAAGACTAGTTGAAAATCAAGCAGGAGTTTTTTTTTTCAAGTTCATTAGGACTCAAATAAATCCCCTTATAAAGAAAAAAACTCTAAAAAAATATTGTGGCATCCTACTTAAGATAATCTGGGTTTCTTGATGTTTTTATTTTGTTTTGTTTTTTAAATCACAATAAATTGGGGGTAGATAGAGGCTAGGAAGAAGCAATTTTGCAGAAGAGGAAAGCACAAGTACTTTTCAGTGAGAAGCAGGTTTTCTGGTTCAGCAGTTCTGCAGCAAGAATAACCAGATCATTTGAAAATTGAAGAGAAAATTAATTGCATGTTTTTATTTTAAAAGAGCCTCCCTGTGGGAATAGGTGTGGGCGTGAGATCTCTTTTTAAATTTCATAATATAACATAAAGTTGCCAAGATTTTTTTTTAATTTTTTTAAATACTCTTTACTGAGTGCCAGAATAATTTTTCTCTCCTTATGATTCTACTGATCCTTATCAAAATTCATCTGTGAAGTGAATAACACTAACATTTAAAAACAGAGTATTTATTCAAACAGCAACACTGAGCAAAACAAATTTCCAAGGCTGCTATGAGAGTTCAGTGATGACAGCAAAAGTCTATTTACTCATTTACCCCCAAGTTCTGCATGCAGAAAGTTTGTGTCAAAGCTTTTTCAAAGCAAATCAGCATTTTTTGAGAATTGAGTTCCACAGGTAAAGTTTACAACTAACCTTGCTATCTTCGATCTCCTGGGTTTTTCCTTGAAGCGTTTTCCTCTCTCCAAAATCACAGGTTGACTTTAATGCAAGCTGACAAGAAAGCATCGAGCTCTCTGCCCCAGTAAGCTCCAAAGACTTGGCTGAGTACTTCTGTGAGCCGGCGGGGCCAAGGTTGGGTATCGGGAGGGCAGTGTGGACAGGCTTTGACCCTACGGCTGGCTGCCTCAGCTTGGAGGCAACCCCAAGTACAGGCATGGCTTCTATAAAAGTATCTTCTTTCTGCCAAAGAAAATGCTCCTGACCTCAGTCTGGTAGACTCCAGCTTCAGCAATTTCAGAACAAATGCTTTAAACAAAAGTAGCAGTCAACTTTTCAAAAAAGTCTTAAAACAATAATATTACGAGTTTCACAAGGAAGCAAAACTTTTCCTTCATCTCTCCCCTTCTCCCTCGCAGCCACTCACACGCACTGCTCAGTGAGTCAGTGGCTCTGTAAGACTAAACGCTCCTTTGGGGCGTGAACTTTTCTTGAAGGTAACTGCCACAGAGCTGCCTGTCTGGGATTAAAGAACTCATAAATTTGCTTTCTCTTCTTCCTACAGCATTCCAGGTCTGTGCATTAAGTGAATGAAGGATGGGAGAAAAGGAAATAGAGAAGAGAGGAAACCTCCCCGTACTCCAACTGTCAAAACAGCTCTGAGACCACAACACTGGAAGCAGAGACCTCTTCCTGACTACATAAATAACCAGCCCACATCTTAAAAAAAAACCAAACCTCTTCTTTTTCCTGATTTAAAACAAAAA